>JANHGB010019967.1:4649-21883 GCA_026283785.1 Coracopsis vasa
GAGCTCCATCCTCCAAAGCCACTAACTTTCCCCACCTTGTCTTTCTCTGTCTATATTCACTCTTTCCCTCCTTGTCTTTCACGCAACCAGTGCCAGCAATGCAACATCCCACATATCTGCACCACAGCATTTACCAAACTATAGATACGGCCATTCCTGCAAGGGACCAACTGTGAGGCAAGACAACACAGAAGAGGACTCAGTTAAAGCACAAGCTACACGTGGACCACAAAGCTTACTGTTTATAGGATGCCTGTTCCCAAAAAACAGGGGAGCTGGGAACACAGGCATCAGCCCTGAATGTTGACCTGAGCCCCAGCATACAGAAAAAGGGAAGGAGAAGCTTCTTGCCCTAAATTACAGGTCTGAACTTCAGCAACAACAATCCCACTCAATTAAAACTTGTGAGGACCCACCCAAGCACGTATATTTTCATTTTGAAATATAAAGAACAAATTTGGGGACATAAAGGTTTCAAACTGTTGATTGGAAGATTTGCATGTAGACAGAGTATTGTTTTCTTCTCCTGGCTCCCTGGGTAGCAAAACAGAAAAATTATGTGTAATTAAAATGGAAACAGTATCAATTAGCTGTGATTCTCTGAGCTGTGGAAAGAGTAAACCAATGAGGAAAGACTGTTCTTGTCCTCTGGCAGCCTCTTCACAACAAGATTATTCTGAAGATATCTTAAATCCACTTAAGCATAAACTATGCAAACAAAATGTAAAAGGAACTGGTGCAGGTGGAGGAGTATTTACCAACCAGTGTAATACTTGATCAAACAAATCCTGAGGAATTAACTTGATTGCCAGTACTCGAGCTCCATTCATTAACATTGCATCCTTGTCCTCTTTGAGTTATGCACCTGAAGTTTAATCTAGATAGGGCCAGGCTTATCTTTTACTTCTATAGAGAGTTCCTCTTGTGTCAACACTTTTAAATACTCCTAGAAAAAGCACACACATAAGAACAGAAAAAGTTAACGAGTTACTGTATCTAGTCACGCACAATATCAGGAGCTTAAAAAAGAGGTGGACTCCACAAAGACGTTGCCTGTAAGTCCCGTTAAGCAGAAAACATACTATAGCATGATGAGAATCATAATTCTGATATTAAGGAGTGTGTTATTCCTTCTAATAAAGAAAAAAAGAAAAAGAAAAAGATCACTTTTGGATCTGATACAGACATATTTTCTCCTCTGAGGTATTGCCAAGTCAGAAATTGCATCAGTTAAATCTATTAATTCACTATAAAAACAACTTTCTTGTCATTCATTATTTGAGTAGTACACTGAGCACACAGTTCAGCAAATATTAACGTTCCTGTTTTATATTAGTGTTTCATATGAGGCAAGAGTTGGACCTGAACTTGATATAGAGAGATACTTCCTATAGTTCTCTTTTACAAGAAGAATTGCCAGCATGCTCAAAGTAAAGGAGATAATTTAACACTTTGTGGTGCAAATCCTGCATCTCGAGTCAGCCTTCCACAAACCAGCCTTTCACTAAACCACCACCAGCATGTCGTTCTTCCATCTTCTTCATGCATATTCTTTGGGTCAGCTCCAAAGGGGCTGAAGTACATAGAGAACACATTTGAGAATAAATCAATAAATAGAAACACAGCTGTACTGAGTCACCATTTGAAGCGATTTCACGAGCACTGTGAATAAGGACAACTTTTTCCTGCCACAGGGATAGTTTTGGTTTTCTGGTCATTTTGTCTTGTTAGCTTGATATTGAAACACCTCACAAAATCATTTCTTGTGAGCAAACAGCAATTTACATTCTTCAAAAACCCCAAGTCTATCCTGTTGCTGAAAACCTGGGGATTTTTGGTGGTATCAAGAGCACACCTTGAAAGGAAGAGTGTGTGTGGCTGAGAAAAGCCTCTGCTCTGCACCAAGGTTAGCCCAATACCATGCGTCCTGCTCACTCTCTGCCACGGCATGACCCTGCTGGTCTTCCTCCAGGCAGGGAACATGCAATCTCCATACCACCTACCAGCGCCCTTTCAAACAGTTTGTCAAGTAGTTGTTTGTGAATAATTGCTTTAGTGCTGACACATTTTATAAGTTGGCTTCAGATAATTGACAAATAATGAAAAACTACAATTGCATAGTAGAAAAATTCATTGTTAATTATTCTCTTAGGTCTAAGAGAGTTGCTGACCCTCTTTTGGACATTTCTTTTAGTTAAATGAGTACAAACAGATGCTGACCTTCATTATAGCAGCTCTGACATATTTCCTGAGGAAACACAAATGAGAGTGTAAAGACATGAGCAAACATATCCCAGCCAGTCACACATTAGTCATCAGGAGTATTTTCCAAAGTGACTACTAAGTTCTGATGCTTTGTATTTTGGAGGGGCGTAAAGGGCACATCACACCTCTGACAAGTCAAGTACAATGGTCTTGGAGTTGAGCAGCTGAAAAACCCAAGGAGGTAAACTGAGTAGGTGTTTCAGATCATTTCAGCCATTGTTTTGCACATGTTTTCTGTCAAGACAGCTTCTGGACCATCGTTACTCATCATTTGCATCAAGTTTTAAACTAAGGACAGCAAGAACTGCGGGTTTGAAATGTGACACCACACATCACAATTTAATGAGGCCTCTAGGGCTATGTGCAACACAGCCTCACTCCCCCTACACGTAAAAGCACACTCACACAGTGAATCAGATCCAAGAGCATCTTGCAAAGCACCCCAGGGCTTTAAATAAAGAAAAAAATAAAATAAAGTAAAAAAGTGTGATTTGTCAAAGACACCACAGCTCTCTGGAAGCAATGAGATAGTCTTTCCTGAGTACTTGTGCTCATGGAGACTTAGAGATCCTTGTCAGCAGTGGAAAATGGAATCATTCTGGGGTTTAATCCTGAGCAGCTAGTCATTTTAACAGCAAGGTTTTCACAAAATCATTTTTCTTGACCTGAAAGGGTACATACATACAGCCTTCAACAGATGTGAAAAGCAGTTAAGTCAGCATAGATGCTCCATTCAAGGCCTTCCTGAACAGAGATGCCAGTGCTACATAAAGACGGGTATTCATAGCATCCTCTTAGAGCAATTTCAGCCATCCAACTTGGACATTATTTACAGCAGCTAAATTCAGAAACCCAAGTTTCCTCTGCAGTCCCTAGAATGAGGAGACCAACCAAGTGCAGTTCAGACTACCTACACTAGGCTAGGATGGGATGGGCTGGGTGAAGACCACTGCTCCCCATCAAGCACTATTTGAGACGCAAGTTAGTGACCTCTGTGTGACAGATTTCATGCAAGTAAACCAGTCTACATGCTTTATGATGGGTTTCATTTCCCAGCTACAAGGCTACAGTCAGTGCTTTAAGTAGATTTGAAAGCACAGTAGAGAATAGAATGACCAAAACATCACTTACCCTTTTACGAAGCTGCTGAGGTGAAGAAAGAATCTGAACTACAGTGATAACCTTCAGCTTTTAATTTATAAAGAGAAACTGACTAAAATCATTTAGCACAAATCCAGGTCCTGGTTTCTCCTAAGCCTTATCAAACCTTCATGCATATTCTTTTCACCTACTCATTTGCACAGACTCAAAATTAAAAAGCTGAAAACATTGAGAAACCTTGTTCTAGCATAAAAATCATTAACTACAGAAGACAAAATAAGCTTTCCATTTTCAAAGCCTCATCTCTCTGTGGGCTCTGCATGTATGATATACATACATAAAATATAGAAGCTACATGTTTTTCCAAGTACAAGCAAAGTACCAGTGGTACTTGTAGCACCTTGTTATGAAAGGTAGTACCCAACTCTACATTTTATAAAGAATCTGATACATGGAAAGGAAGGGCTTTCACATGAGATTCATATTTTATATGTAACATTGGCTTAAGTGCTGATAGGAAAATGCTGACAGACCAGTTTATCCTGCCCATACCAGGGTGTTGCACATCACCCACAAATTGCTGGGTTTGAACTTTTGAAAGGTTGGTGCAAGAGCCTACATCACTGTTGATGCATCCCAAACAAAGATTTGGAAGGGCTGGTGGCATTACCAAAACCCACAGCCCTGTGATGGCTGGAAATTCAATAGCTTGACCCCACACATCATTTTGACTCTGGGCAGTATGTAATCAACCCCATCTCTAGGGTACAGATCCCCCATCAAGAGCTCTATGCATAAGGATGGCTCTGGTGATCAGGACATTTCTCAGAAAAATCAAAAAATTGCTCAACAACCAGGAGAACAAGTCCTACCAGTTCCACAGGCAGGGAAAATCCCTTCCTGGCAAACACGAGTGAAGCCTGAGATCTGTTCTGCAGCCTGTGTCCCAACAGCAATCACAGCACTGCTACCCTGTCAAAAGAAACCCTTCTCTCCTGAAGGTCCACAAAGATGGTGATGAATGAAGGAACCCTTGTGCTAAGAAGCACTCACTGTGTCTACACACAACCTTATCATTAAAGAAAAGCCGCACGCTTGGGTTAGGGTTTTTTTGGTCATCGTTTTTTTACCGTTCTCCCCCCCTTCACTTTCATCATTGCAGAGCTACAAGTGAAGCTCTCCTCTGCTGAGCTGCTCCCTCTGTTTGCACTGTTCAGATTTCTGGACCACTGTCTCTCTTATCAAGATTGAACTCACATAACCAGCAGGGACATGCCATCAGTTCTTCCACAGCAAAAATTGTTTTGGAAAGAGTGCCTACCTCTTCCAGATATAAGTTCTTATATGCAGCAATCAAGTTATCCCTCAGACTGTTTCTGATACACTGAATGCACTAACTTCCTTAGATCTCACAAGACCTAAATAAGCAGATTTTATAACACACTCACCATTTCTCTGGCCTTGCCTTGGACTTTCTTTGCACCCCAGCACTGATTCTACTAATAGTTCAGAGATGGACTATAGTCCTTTTAACATGAGCTTGACAGTTGTATGCAGAAGGAAAAAAAAGAAGAAAAACCATCAAGAAGATAAGAAGTTAATTTCCCTGCAGGCATAGTGTTTATATGACTATTTGCCAGTTTTGACAACAGAGTCCCTCTCACAGTGTAGGTACAAACTGTCATGTACTGTTCTCCAATTATTAGCCAGCATGTATCTGGATCAGCACATCTAGCTGGAGTGCGATGCAGAAGGAATTGCAAAGACAGAGAAGAGCCTAGATCACCTGAGCATCACAAGTGAGCACAGCACAGCATATTTTGAACTCCAGCCAGTGAGACTATATTGAGTTGAGCCACAGGAGGAAAGTCTTGCATGAAATTATTAACACAAAAATCAGTGTGACTTCTACCTCAGCAAGTAAAGTACTTAAACACCCAAGTTGAAGACAGAAAGACACACAGAAAACAAAGTCTCCTACTGAAAGAAAAAAATAAAAATAGTTCTTCAGAAAAATGGAAGCTTTCTTTATTCTCAACTTTACAACACAATAGGAATGAAGAGGGCACTTTACTACTCTATTTCACAAACCTGAGAGCAAATCAGAAAGTCCTTTAAAAACAAACACTTAACTAGGACATTTCTCAAAGCTGTTCTGCTTTCCCTAGTTGCCATGCAGAAAGTCACCCTACTTAATGCAGCTAGCAGCAATGAAACTCCCCTCACAAATACCTGTCTTGCTCACTGCAGGCTTTTGTGACCCTAAAATTAGTTTACAATTGGAAACATCTTCAGGACTAAGAGAGTGGCAGAGCTAACATTCCTCCACCTTCTTTTCTCCTTGCGTTCATCTTAGCACTGGGAGATGCAAGCACTTGCAATCTGCTGTATCCTGTGAGCCTATTAACTTTTACTTTAAAACCATACTTTGCTTTGTTATTTTTAATGCTTTGTGTATTCCATATTATTCACAGAGCCATCTTAAGAAGCCTTGGGAGAGAAGGCTAAATTCTACTTTTGCCTCCACATAAATGTTATCTGTTATCTCTGGGGAAAACAAATTCAAGTTCTCCAATAACAGCAGAGAGAATATAGGAGGAAAGAGTTTGGAGGAAGCTAGGTCTGACCAAACCTCACTCATTAGTGAGGTCTGGGAGTGCAGGTAAGAAACAAAGTATGTGTCCGTGGTAGGAGATGCAGGTGAGGAGCTGAGGATAACAAGGTTTCAGGACTGGGAAGACATCCAGGGGCTACAAGGGTCAGGCTTACCATGGGAGACAGCCTCTGTGGAAAAGTCTTTTTTTCTCCCCCCCAGCTTGCCATTTCTGCAGCCTCCACAGCTGCCCTCCTTCCTCCCATCCCTTTTCCTCTTATTCCCCTACTTGCGAAAAGGCAGGAAAAGATCACAGGGTACTTTGAAGTACTGAAGATCAGCATTTGCACATCTTTTTGTTGTAGACCCTCTCACATGTTCCCACCTCCTCCTAGTGGTGGCCAACAGCTGGGCAAGCAGAAGGCAGGGATGGGTTCCTGTCTGGCAGGAGCACTTCATGTGGACCACAAAGACCATGTACATAGGTGGGTGCTGTGCCTGTGATGGTGAAAGCCCTGCTAAGCCGAGGAGGGCAGGTAAGGACTGCTGGGGAGCAGCACCACCTCGGCGATGCTGGATTCTGCTCTCTATTAATAGGGCAGCAGCTTCCTGCTCCTGTGAGAGTCAGAGATGCTTTGAAGTAAAATCAGCTTTTCCGGAGACCGATCAAAATAGAAATCCAAGCTGCCTAAATCTGCAATGGAAATTTCAATCAACACCAAGTTTTTAAATAAAATTTGGACTCTATTCCGGTTCAAAATGAATTGATTAAAGAAATCAGATACACAAATAAGTCTTTTGGTTGGCTTTTGCTCTACATTAACTCCAATGAAACTTCCTGTAAAGTAAGCATTAACTCTCAGAGATCCCAAGCCCCTCTCACTCGTGTTGAGATACTGCCAAAGATACCAGCGATCAGCCCCGATGAAATAAAGAATCACTAGAAAATTTGTATAGGTAGAGACCCCACTCTTCAGCGCTGACAAACTCCCGGTCGGCAAAATTCAGCCTCCCAAAGAGTTAACATTCAATGGGCCAATAAAACGTGATTGATTCATCGATAACGCGGCGCTGCCTTTGGGAGAGGGAAGAAGCCATCTCGAGAGACAAGCGAGGCAATTGTTTGCTTTCTGTGGTGTTCGCAGAGTGCCCTGCGGTAACCCTCGTGCTCTGCAATACTCATATTGGTTATTTCAAAGTTGGGTGCAGAGCTGTGCTTTCCCATGGCTGCCACTAATGACTTGCAGCTGTTGCTAATCTGTGCCTCTGATTTCCTTTGATTACTATGTGTATTGATGCCTGTGGTAAATAGGCATCTGCCAGGTGCCAGCACAATCAGGGGGAAAATATAAAAAGTTCCCTGTTTCAAATTCAATGTGACATTGTGCTCGTGGAGAGGCAGCCGGTTAACTATTTAAGGGGAACAGTTTCCTGGGCTCCTCACTGGCCTCCTGGCTATGGAGGAGATTCTCGTGCATTTCAGTGACAGCTATCCCCCAGCTCCTTCTTCCAGCCCCAGCTGTAGGAAATAGCCACGGGGAGAAGCTGGTGGGAACTGTCCCAGCCATATAACAGCCCATGATACCTGAGTTTGGCTCTGCTATCCTGGAGAGAGTGAAGACTCTCTGACTCAACTCATCCCAATCCCTGGGCACAGCATCCCAGAGCTGCCTGAGGACCTCTGCTCCTGCACATGGACTTGGGCTGGCTACAGCCTGCTGCCTCTTTATCCTCTTGTGTAGAAGAAGCTCCTGCTTCAGACCACACTGAAAGGCAGCCGGGCACCTTTGCTCATAGTCCCAGGGTAAAAAGAGTGGAGCGGAGGCTTCCCACGTTGCCCATTAGGAAAATATCTGTCTTGCTGACAGCCAAGGCTAATATTGGATTTTCCAGAAGGAAGCACAAGGGTCTTGCAATAAGAAACATCCCTGGAAGAATTTCCCCAGCAGGCTGCTGTAGCATGACCTGCTACTAGCACTTGCTTTTTGCCCCAGCCCCAGAGCACCTCCAAGCAATGTCTCTGGGTGTTTCTCATTCCACCCACACCTCCCTTGCAGCAGCCAGCTGAAGATACCACACAGCTGCTCCTCAGTTCCATCCATCATGCTTCTTCCTGGTAGCAGGTAATTATTTCCAGCTGTTAATTATCCAAGACCATCACACCTGACCCATATTGTTTGCCTTTCATTTGCACCTCATGTGCTGAAAATAACTAAATAAAGGCAAACTTCAGAGAGACAGCAGTTATGTGCCAGTGCTAGAGAAAGGAACAACTTGCCATCTCAAAAACTGCATTTGAGGTTCATTTCCTCAGCTTGGGGGGGGGGTTGCTATTCATTTATGTGCCAGGTTGTGTTTAAGGAGCAGCAATGATTTGAAAGCACAGGCCTCCTGGAGCATACTTAAGTGTCCACAGCACTGACTTAATTTTGTTCCTCTCTCTGCTCAGCTTGCTTTCCTGTGTGCTGTGAGCTACCCTGGGCTCAGGAGGGTGGGGAACACATGGAGCACAGCAAAGTACACAGGTCCCTTCCTCGTGACTGCAAGGGTTATGGAGCAGAGGCGTAGCTGTATGCTGACATTTTGGACCTCCTTCCCACTAGGAAAAGAGGGCTGAAAATTTAAGTCATGTACCCAAATATGCATGCACAATTTCTGTAGCCAGAGCAGATCACCTTAGCTGCCAAAAAAATCAAGTCATCTGATACATATCATTATCATATCTCATATTATCATTTAAGTTTTGTGGAAAGTGCTAAATCTAACTCCTTATAAATCATTGGAAGAGGAAAGCTGAGCACACGTGTCCTCCTAAAACAAGTCAGAGAAGATGCCTTAAAAATTAAAGAGCTCTCAGTTAAAAGGGATAGGGCTGAGCTCTCTTTCAAAGAGCCAGAATGACAGAGGAAGCTGGAGACAAGCTCACTCAGCTGCAGGAGGAGAAAGGCTTTTTATAGGTATGCCACAGTACACAGCCCATGAGAGTGGTGGAGGGCAAGGTTTTGACCTAGGGAGCAAGGTGCTGGAAACTGGGAATTTTAATAAAGATACGGACTCCTAGTTGTTTGATTGCTACCAAGTTCAGGTTAACACAACCTTGTACATGGGAGGTACAGCCTGACTTCAGAGACAAGCAAGTTCTCTGTTAGCCTTTTCTTCAAAGTGGAATAACCATAAAGACCTCAACTTTTGGCTTTGGTCATTATGTCAGGTTTAGCTGATGTAGAAAAAGCAGATCGATTCTGGTAATTGTCACTGAAAAAGAGAAAGCAAAAAGTGCTGCAATAACAATGACGCACATCCAAAGAGTTTTCTTTAGCTTAAAGACTGGGTGACTTTTTGCTTGAGGCAACATCAGCCTTCAAGACCAGCCAATGAAGGCCTTGTGCTCCTCCTCTTTTAGTCAATACTGACAGTCCAGTCTTCCTCTGGGCTATAAAGCAATTCCCTCCCTCTGGGCTATAAAGCAATTCCCTCCACACCCCCAGTTCAGGGAGGAAAAGATGGACATTGGCAAAGAGCAACAGAGTGCAGCTCATGGCACTTCCCAATTAGCATGTTTCAGCTCACTTGAGAAAGTCACATATCCTTGCTCAGATGTGGCTGGGGACTCAAGGGGTCAGGAAGGTTTTACATTTCACCACTGAGACTCCCACAGGTTTTGCCAAGTACTTACTAAGTTATTTAAAAGGAAAACAAGAACCCGGTTGGGCTTCTCCTTTGTTTCAGTCCTGCTCTGGGCTCAGGCACCTGAGCTGGCAGCTGCATCTCTCTCTCTAATGGCACAAGGGAGAAGGGACATTCATGCTGTCATCCCTGCTGGCATATCCTGTTTCTGTAAACTCGCATCTTGTAACTAGCCTAAGCTAGTCAGCACTGTGTTTTTCAAGGAAAAGAAAAACATCTGAACTTTGGCATCAAAACCCCACTGGAAACCAGCCATTGCCTAGAACGTAACTGAGCCCTTCAGCTCAGCTTTCATTACAGCAAGATTTCCCAGGAGAAAATGCCCAGACGACAACAGCAAGGAGTTTTCTTAGGACTTGCAGTCTCTGGGACTCAGCCTCTTCAGCACTGAAGCACACACACACCACCCATCCCACTCAGAAGCTATTCACAGCCTGCTGCCACCTCTGCTAGGAGCACACTTCTGTTCCCAGCATCACCGCAGGCAGCAGGGTATGAGGGTCCCCGAGGACCAGCTGGATGCTGGAGGCAGTGAGCAGGCTCTCTCAGGCATCCCCGTCTATGCAGCAACAGACAGCACAGAGGATAGACAGGGCTCACGCTCCAGCTTCAAGCACCATGCCAATGCCAAGGAGAGATACTTTGCCCCAGGGAAGGTGTGCAGGGTCACTCTCCGCAAGGGAACAAGTAGGGACCAGACCAAGGTGCAGGGTCTACCCCTGCTTTCCTAAATGGATTTGCAAAGTTACACTCTGTCCTCCAAGCACTGAGCAGTCCCCAGACACACCGAGCAGCATTGGATGCCGGTGACAGTAATAGCTCCTTTTACAGCTGCAGGCTCCACAAAATAATGGAGTAGGGCACGCGCCTAGCAATGGACAGATGCATTGCTTGGCTTGCCACTCTAATCTCTTCCCACCATACCTAGGAATGGTTATAATGATAAAAGAGAGGCTGGAAACTGTTATTGTATCAAAGCAGATCTGTGGTTTCCAGGTTTTGTGCGGTTCTATTCTATTCTCCTATGCTGGCTCTCTATTTTTAAAATCTAAGCTAGGAAAAATAAATTGCTCTTGACCTGAGCGTGAAAAAGAGTTTTCTTTCATACTGGCATCTTAACTTTATCTGATAATGAGACCCAAGTAATTTCCTTGAGTTTCAGCTGATGCAAGTAATGAAACAGTGAAATCTTTCTTTGCTGATTAACAGTATTAGGCTTCTAGGGGACTGAAGCAATTCTCCAGTCTCAGGAACATCAGAAATCTGCAGGTAATCCTAACCTCATCTGTGTCCCCTTTTGCCTCCCCAGCTTCTGTCTCACTAGGTATGTTTGGTCGGCAGCACTGCAGCAAAATATAACTTCCCAAATTTTAAAGTGATTTAAACCTGGGAGAGGGGAAGTGAGAGGAGGGAAGGGTTTTATGGGATTTATTTTCTTGCTTTCTGGAGCTTCAAAAAGGGACACAATTTCAAGATTTTCTTCACAATAGGAGAGGAGGCCTACTTATCCACTCTTGGTATTTCTAGCTGCATCATTCCATCCAAAGTACATGGAAAGTCAATGAGAGGCTTTCTATTAACTTCAAAGGGCTCATGAGCTGTGGGCTTCTGGTCAAACGCCTATCACTGGTTCCATCCACACAAAAAGTTTTTCTGCCTACAAGGTCAAATCTGCATTTAGGCTGCATTATGAATTCACATATTTTTTAATTGTATAAGCTCCATATATTCTCCTACAAGGTTTCAGATACATCAGCACATGTTCCAAGCCTCGATACTTGTGTTTCACAGTGAATATCCATCCACCCACAGAAAGTGGCTCAGCTAATCTCCAGTTTTCTTTTTGCAGCCAGGAGAGCATAGGCAGTCATAGACAAAAGTGGTCATACTTTGAAAAGAAGTGGAAGTGTTGTAACAGAGAACAACTATGACAATAACCCATAGCTGTCTCACAGAAAGAATAATCTAGAGTCTTTGTAAAGAAGCTTTTTGGATAATTGCTAATAGTTCCAGTGTCCAACTGGATTTAAGCACCTGATTTCCCAAGGATGCTGAATATCTGTTCTCTGGCAATAAGCTACCTCTGCAAGTTTCAGAGGCTAGGCACGAAAAAGAACAGAAAAGGCACCCCAAAATCTACCCACCACTTGGCTGCAGGCTGCCATGAACTCATTCTTTTTCAGTCTTGAGACAACTTTGTACAATGATGAAGCTGCAGCCAAAACTTTCAGAAGGTTTTGTCTTACTTCCGAATGCTGTATCATCTCTGCTGATGCTTGTGGTACCACTGCTCATGGTGCCTGCGCAGCCTACAGTAAGAGAGAATAACACTAACTCTCAAGTCTATGGCAACCACATGCCTGCCTACAACTCAAGTCAGTTGCACACACTCATGCATAAGCCTACTACTTGGGTATTAATTGAATAAGCTTTCAAAAATAGTTTAAGCAAATTAGTTCCTGACACATTGCACATCTCAAGCTTTCCATTTGTGGCCTTTCATTCATAAGCGATCATCCACAGAGTGAAAAGAAGCACACTTCACTCTAATTAGGGAGGAGCTAATTATCCTCCATCAATTAGATCCTACAACACTTATCTGTAAACAGTTGCTGGAAAGGTACATAACAGATTAGTGATTGAAGACCTAATTAATAAGGAATAATGAGCTCCTTCCTGCATGAGATGGAGGAAATATGCTCTCACTCCTTGAAAAAGCCCGGTGATAAGAGCCATGAAGCTGACCACAATTGTGTCAGGAGTCATTTCATACATAAGAGCTTTCTAATTTTTACATCTGATGCACAGTGTGTCCTTTCCTGACTTCACTGTGCAGCAATGCCACATCCTTCTGCGTGCCGCTGATATAGTTGTGCCTGCCTGGCAAATACATCCAGGGCTGCAGAGCAACCCCAAGGAGATGAGTTCTAAATGCTTTATGGAGCAAGAACTTGGGAAATGCAGGAGCCTCAGACTCTGTTTTCTGGGTCTTCTCTGCCACTAGCACAGTGCATTTCTTCTTGCTCTGTCTCAGGGCACACATACATACACTGACCTTCATTGCATTTGTCATTTTCACACACACACAGACCATCAGTAGTGTTTCCTCCTCTTCACATCTCTGGACTGAAAGGAGTTTCAGCTCTTGGACAGTGTTTTCTGAGCCTTACCTTGCCTTTTGAGCCCCATTTTATTGCCATATTTTTCCTCTGTCTTTCTTTAAAAGTGCTTTCCAGAATTGCACTGTCCTTCACCAAGTACTTAGCACTGCAGAGCTGAAAGGAATACTTCTCTCCCACAACCTATCAAAGTGAGAAGTGCCCTCTTTTAGTGACAGCATTCATGTTACCAACAGACATAGGCCGGAGCAGAGCAAGCCCCATGCTACCTGAGGTCATATCATTATTTTTAGGCATACAATTTGTTCATAAAGCAGTGAATTAGTGGCATAACTGGATATATGGATTGAGAAGAAACATCTGGAGTCCACTAGGACACCAGCAGTGTGGCAGAGGTCGCCTCTGTCTGAATAGAGATACTTACAGACTCCACAACCAGTCATTTCTCCTTTACCATGCTTTGCTACCAGTTTATAAGACAGTCCCCAGAGCCTTACTCAAACCAAGATATCCCACACTCACTGCTTTCCCCTTCCCCATGTGGATGACTCCCATCAGAGAAGGGAATTGGCCTGGTTCAACATAATTGGCTTGTGACAAACCCATGTTGGTTGGGGTTTTAACAACACTGTAAATCCTTCTGATACTTACAAGGAGTGTTAAAAAATTTGTTCAGGTATTTTTCCAGTGTCAGGCAACCTGGTTAAACATTTCCAGGCTCTCCTTTCCCCACCTTTTTAGAGATAGGAGTCATCCTCATTTATCTTCAGACCTCTGAGACCTCTGAAGTTAATTTCCTCTTCACCTTATTCTGCTGGTTTGAATACACTCAGCTTCTCTAAGTTTCAATTGATTTTGACCAAATACTTTCTTCACAAAAATGAAGCAAAGAAAATGCTGAATTTTCCAGCCCGTTTGCATCACCTGCTATTTGTACTTCTTTTCACTAAAGTATATTTTCCTCTATTTACAGGAAGGTGATGGAGTTAATTTTTTTCTTAATTGGTTTTGCATGGGATTTTTTTTTCTGATTGCACCCCAAGCATGTTTATGCTGCCTTGTTGCACTCACTCAGTTACAAGTCCCTGTTTCTACCTATCTCTTAAGTCCCTTTGATTCTTAGGTCTTGGCTCCTGGTGCAGTTGGATGCTAGTCTCCTGCTCGGTTTCCTCTTTCTTTCACATCAGGATAGCTTACCATTCTGCTTTTGTTAACAAGAGTTTCGGTAACTGACAGTTCATTTATCTTCAGGTTTATCTTCCCAGAAGACACACATTTACCTGTTTCCCAGGCTTGTTGACGTCTGCTTTTTGAAGTTCATTACCCTTTTTCTGCTCCTTTCACTCCTTTCTTTTCTCAGAACAGTGATTCTATTGTTTCATGGTTGCTTTCACTCAAATTGCCTTCTACCTCCACTTTATCTCCATCCATTCCTCCCTTGCAGAGTCAAATCTAAACACAGACATTGCTTTGAGATTTTCAGTTTTATAAACCCTGAGCTTGGACTAACAGGGAAGATTAATAGACACTCATAGAAGTGATGCTGAGGTGCTTAGGCCAAGATGCACCTCCTACTCTCCATCCAATGGAAGTAACACATCAGGTTATAATAAAACCAAACCCCAGATTCCTTTAAAAATCCTTACCTGTACTTAGTTAAAAGTATGAGGAAATACATATTCTACAGACCAATAAATCAGTCAATCAAAAATACTATAAGTGTCCTATGAAATTTGTTCTAGCCTACATCAAAAGTCTAACTTTGAAACCTTTGAAAAGTTAGGAAAATAAATTATTCCTGAGGAATCATTTGCTAAGGTTACTTAGAAGCAGAATGCAGCAAAACAAAAAAGGATACAGCTCAGAACATCTCAAAACCCCACACCCAGAAAACACCCTGTTAGTAGCTCCTCTCTCCTTTAGCTCAGGAATGACCATGAATGATCACAACAGTACAGACGTACAAACAGTTTCCAAGACGGACCCAAACCCAGGCTGCTTCAGGTGCTATACCAAGCAGATTTTGTATGGGATGAGGTGCCAGAAAGCCAAGCCATGATCTGGCTGGGACTGGAGCAGCAGTGGAAGGCCCAGGCTACCCCAACCCATTCCTCCACATACAAAGTCATTATGCACATTAACATTGCTTTTGAAGTTTGTGTAACTGTGCACCCAGGAACATGCAGAACAGAGGGATGGACAATGATTCAATGCACACAAAACCCAGCTATTACCGAAACTTCAGGGTGGTTTTTGAGGAACAAACATGTGACAGAGCACTGATTGTTTTCTGGAAACACTGAAAAGACCAATTTCAGAAAGCAGCAGAGGAAATGGAAAGAAACTTCGTTGCTTCTGTACATAGCAATCTGTTCCTTCTGCTCAGCATGAGTAAGGCCTCAGCTGGAGTACAGTCCCCAGTTTTGGGCATCACACTTCATGGAAGATAAGGACTAATAGGAAAGTATTTAGCAGAGATCCACAGTCACAGGCCTCCAAGAGACTGATTATGAGAAAAATAGGGTTAAATGATACCAATTTACTCAGAGGAGAGAGAAATGAAAGAAGCAATGGAAAGAGTTTAAGAATTAAAATATTTTTATCCAAGAAAATCTGTTTTTCATACTGAAGACATGGAACAGATGTCCTGCAGCACCACATTGGTGAGGAAAATAATCAGGTTAAACAACAGAAATGGGATTAGTCTGATTAAACACAGGTGTCTACACTGTAGGCATCTTCTGAAGTCAGCATCAGTGAAGGTTGGGGTGAGATTCACTTTGCTCTCAATAGATGACTACAGGCAAATTCAGCTCCACTGAACACAGACACTAGCTAGATGTCCACTGAGCACCACGGCAGCCAAGGCTGCTAGGTCAGAAGAATAACTGAGAAATTAGCAGAAATGACTCCCAGCTTTCTAGTGAGGGCAGCTAGCAGAGGAACAGACAACCAAGGCAAAGCAGTGGGAGCTTCACCCCTTCTAAGGGAGCTTAGGCAAACCTGCGGTAACAAAGGTTTCAGAGAAGCTGGGCCCTTCTTTGGGAAAGCAGAGTGGAACAAATGACCCATTGAGGTCCTCTCCAGACCTCTACTGCATTGCAACCAATATCCAGGGGTCGTTGCTTAAGGTGAAAGATCTGTATTCTCTCTCCAGAATGCACAGATATGCCGCTCCTTAGAAAAGTTGCTCACATTTGTTCGTTGTGGGTGATCGGTGCAACAGAATTGCTGCTCCACAGACTCACAGACCCATGCAAAATACATGTGGGTTTGCCAAGTATGCAATAACCTATACTTGTTAGCTTCAGTGTACCAAAAATCTCTGAACACTGCTGCAAGAAAGCAGCAACTCCCAATGCCAGCAGCAGTAGCAAAATCAAGTTGAAAGAAGGTTAAAGCCACAGCTACAGTTCTGCACCTCCACCAGCTGCTGCTGCAGCAGCCATGCAAAAATTGTAACATTTGCTTATGTCAACCCTCATACACCCCAAAAAAGTGCTGGTGAGAAAACAGCAGAAGGGATGCCCAAAAGGGAGAATGGTGAAGTCTGATTTCACAACGGAGGTTTGATTCCAGCTGGAGACCAGCACTGTGATATGTGCGACAGGCACAGAGTGACTGGAGCTTCTTGGGACTCTCATTTAACTGTGCATCAGGGAAAAGTATAACTGGACCCAAAATACTTTTACACCAAAAAATTCCCATGTGTGTCAAGCTGCAGTTGAAGGCAATATTTATCAAGCATCTTAGTAATTAATATAGGCAAACTTAATTCACTATGAACATTTATATGTTTAATAAGAATACATACAATATTTAGCCATAATGTAAAAAAGTAAAGTAAGGCTTCAATGAGAATGTTTTAAAAGGCTGTTATTAACTCTGCAAAACAGGGAGGCTTGGGATACAGACATTTTGTCAATAAACGCTGAGCTACCTGCTCAGGTAGATCCCACAGACACCAAATCAAACTCTAAGCAAGCCATCCTGAGTAGGACACAGATAAACCTGAATAAACTGATACACCAAGTCTCTGGTGGATTTGAACCAAATCCCTGTTGCAGGCCAAATCTGCTACAGTTACCTCTGCCTTTTCCCATGCTTGGTCCCATAAGGCACAGCTGAATGGCACCAAGGCTGAAAAGTACCATTGTAGACCTAGAATCAGCATATTCATGCACACAGGTGCTGTATGATGCCAAGCCACCACCACTGAGTCCCTTTACCATCACAGCTGCAGAAGAGCCAAGCCCATGCCCAAGGAAGTTATGAATGCTCCAAGGCCAGCTTGGATAGGGCCTTGAGCACCCTGCTTGTCCTCAGTTCAGCAGTAGCAGTCATTTTTCTCCTTCTTAGTAGCTGGTGCAGTGCTGTGTTTTTGACTTTCAGCCTGGGAAAAACACTGATAACACCAATGTTTTTAGTTGTTGCTAAGTAATGTTTACTCCGACCAAGGACTTTCTGAA
>JANHGB010019968.1:0-83462 GCA_026283785.1 Coracopsis vasa
GAGTCATTTGAAACAGCTATGCTACTAGGACTGCCTATCACATTTTTATTAAGTGGACTCAAACAGTTTTCTAAATACCTAATCCTTGCAAAAATACACCTCCCCACTCTTTCTTATGAAAGAAACGACTTGGGGAAATTTGAGAAAGCAGTGCGAGAGCAAAAATGCCTCCATATAAGAAAATTTCTTGGTTTTCTCCCACCGATTTCCTCATCCTGTTAAAATTACTCACACAGCTACTTCAAAACCTTTATTTTTCTTCCTCCAGGAACCCCTTAATTTCAGTCTTCTGCGACTCTTATGACCACATACCTGCAGCCCAGGTGTCACTTCAGTGGTTGGGAATAGGGCTAGATTTTATTTGAAGTGTGAGAACAGGGCTTAGGATGCAACAGGAGACTGTTGATGGACACTGAAAAAGGGAGGAAAATTGTTTTTAATATAACCTGAAATTAAAAGGAGTGGGTTGTAACTTTTCCAACAAATGGATATGTTTTTTTGTCAATTTTGAGGCATTTTCTCAAATGCTTATATGTGGAAATGTATGTTTTACTGTTTAAAAATTCCTGGATTTTTAAGGCAATTTTACTTTTGTCCACGCCATAATATTTGACTTAGCATGTTCAAAAATGTTCTGAGCATATTAGGGCTAAAAAAAGCAAAACAAAGGATGTCTTTTATCTCCCACTTACCTATACAGACACACCTCAGCCAGCATTAAGGTAACTGAGCCTTTCAGGATACCATTAAATAAAATGCAAACATAGCTGACAGACCAAAGCTTAGAGGGACAGGATTCTGTGCTCAGTAAGAGCAAGCAGATGGAAAATCCCAGAGCTGCTTTTGGAAACTCTATCTCAAAATACATGGAAGCAAGCTCTGCTCTTGATTACGTTATGTCCAGCTCCCAGAAACTGCACTTCTATATGCATGTCTGAATATATCAGAACAGAAACAGACTTTATATACTCAGCTAGCAAAATTGCAACATTTTTCTTGAAGTGAAACTGAGATTGATCTGTTGCCTTAAATTAGTCTGTTGGTTTTATGTAGAAATTTTGAGAGAAAGAAAATCAGATGGCAATTCCACTAATGAAAAATTCTGGTCAGTTCAGTTTTTGGAAGACCCAGGCAATAAATTACTTACTTGGTCAAAGAACTACCCTGGAAATGGCAAAATCCTTGGTTTAAAATGTTAAATGTGGAAGGTGAATTTCCCAGAGAAATTAAAAATTCACAGATAATCTCTATGTCATTGTATTTAAGGTAACCATGTAAAGTGTCTTCCATTAAGTCTGAGGAGGTGCCACTGTGCTGTTCAGATCATAGTCCACATATTTTGACAGAGACCTCCTTAATTCAGCTTTTGAATTGTAAATAATGTTATAACCACTGAAACTACAGTTCCTCACAGTGATAAGGAATTCTATAACTGCAGGAAGATGTTATTACACCTTTTTTTAGAATAAATTCTAAGAGCATTCAAAAAATACTAATTGTAAAGCAGATAACATGGCATCAGGATCAGCGTGTTTACATAGGCTGGTCTAACACCATTGGTGAAACTTAACTACAAGGACAGACCTAAGTATACAGCATGTTTATATCTAATACCTCAGTACATATCCATGGTATCACTGTTCCGATTTTCTCCACTAACCCCCAGCACAAGCCCATCTCTTTATCTTCTACCTTCTATCTTTTTGGAAAAAAAAGCCAAACCAACAAACCACACACACACAAAATGAGATGAGAGGTCTACTATTCATAAATAACACCACCATGTTACAATAAATACCATCTTTTGATCACCCTTTTTCATCACCTGTGAAGCACAATGCACCATAAGCCTTTGCTCAGCAACAAATGTTTTCCTGTTCTTTTGAATATGAAACACAAATCACACACACTGCAGAAAAGTTTAGATGTCTTAGTGTGTTTTGCTAAACATAAACCAGACCCATAGCTATCATACTTTTAGGAGTGTAGCTCAAAGATGAGTGCTGGAGCCTACAGAGTTTGTGTATAACACAGGGGCTTGTTATTGTGAGTAACAGTCTACCTTTTTTCTTCAGTATTCTGTAGGAAAACAAGAAAATTACTTATAATTGTGATATACAAATTATGTACACTTCAAAAATGTTTTAAACATATTTCAGTTCTAAAATACCTGTGTAGCCTTATATCTGTATAGATAATCCTCCACCTATACTGTGGAGATTGTATAAGAAAGAAGTTTACGAGCAGAAACATTTCAGAAACAACTGTATTCCAATAGATTAGTATTTGGTGGCAGATTACTAAGCAAAGAATTATTTTACCAGAAGATATTTTTAATACATATATATGTACAATATATATATACGCATAGGCACAGATTTTTATATGCAAACAATAAACATTATATTTATTTGTTCATGGAGAGGTTCCAATCACTAAAGCACTCTAATAAAATGGGGACACAACTGGCAATATAAGCTTTTAATTAACAGAGAAAGAAGCAGTTTAACAAGCATTCCAAAATCTGTAGAGCTGTGTGTTCTTAGATCTAAATTATGTACCCATTTAAGTATATGCCCTTTTATACACCTTTTGTGTGTTTAACTGCTTAAACCATTTTGAACAGGCTGTAGCTGTGTTTTACTAAATATATTCGCTGTGAGTACTGTTATATATCCAGATTTCCACTATTTGATGAAATGAACTAAATGATACTAGAACAGCAGAGATTTAAATGGGTCTTGTGAGTTTTCCCTGAATGGTGCTGCTGAGTCATAGCGTAGCACTGTTCATACTTACATTTGTCTTCCCTTAATGACAGCATCAAGAGATTCACTGTTAGGAGCTGCTCTTACAACGTGACTAACAAAAAAATAATCAGTGGCTTTTCTTTCGTATAACAATGCTTTCCTTGAGAAGAAAAACCAGGGTATATTCTCTTTAAAAATGATCAGTAGGTTTCCCTTTCCTCTTGACAGTAAACGCAGAGCACATCTAGATCAAGTATATGTCACCAGAATTGCACTGCTTCTGAAGTGGTGCTAGCTTGGAAAATCGGTGGAGTCACGCAGATGTGTTTGCACATCTGTGCAATGCATGGTACAACTGCATGTTAATAAGCTGCAGTGATCCTGCATTTGTTTATTTTGTTTAGAAAACATAGTCATTTGAAAAAAAACAATTCTGCTTGCCTTCTAAAATGCTTACTGATTCCCAGGTAAACGATAAACAAAAACCCCAAGTATGAGAAGGTACCTCCCAAGCATGCCAGCCTCTAGGCAGTGTTTTCACCTTGGCCAGCATTTTCATGGGGAACACTATTCTGCCAGCTCACTTGACACTACTAAGGAGATGGACATGTGCCTATTTCTGTTACCTGTGTGCAAGTTACATATATACCCTCTCCATATGGTTGTATATTCATGTATTGAGTATATAAGTATAGACTCATAGTATATACATGCATACTAAGCATACCAACATCGGCAAAGGATTTCTTAGGGTAACATCTACCATGTTCTGACACAAAAACTGAGTTTGACTTTACCTTGCACCTGTAAACTGATCTTAATTCATCTTTTACCTATAATTTACAGCCAATTATTTTTACATGTCTGCAATCTGCAGTTAAAATGAGTGAAAGAGGAACTCTAGAGTGAATCTGTGATTTATTTGCTAACAGATTAAAAGTCCATTATTAAAACAAAAATATTAGCCACAGTTAGTACATGGAACTAAAATATTATTTATTAGAAATGCTGTGTCATTTTGGCAATTGTTCCACATATGATTTAAAAATCCTACTGAAAGGCATCCTCTATTAAGCAGCTCAGTAATCATTATTTCATGCCTTTAAAGTGAAGGCTGCTGATCCTCAACATAAACTGCAGATGGGGGTGGACCTTAAAACAGTGAAAATAAAGTAAGTCAGGCTCACTCGAGTGTATGTCTGTAATTCAGACCTAGTTTCCTATCATGAAGTTTTCCATGACAGTTTTTGCAAAGCCAAACAGGAAAAACACAGATCAGAGTTTCTGTAAGCAACAAAAGCCAGCACCCCTCCTCTGGGTCTCACAGAACCTTGTCCCTATCATGGCTGGTGCATGCACTAGGACTAAAAATCACTTAACTAGAAATTACAGAGGGACAGAATCAAGCAGTGGAAAACCAAATTTAGAGGACATTCCGATCAGAAAGCATACAGCTACTTAGAAATAGTATTAGCTTCAGAGCTCCTTAGAAAGCTCATCCGAGTAGTCCCAGCTTAAAGTCAGGGAAATGCTGAAGGCTTCATTTCAGAAACATAACCTGTGTGAGCCAAGCCCAACAATGATGAGAGAGAGAAAAGCTGACAGTAAGGATATGTGATACTGTACTGCACAGTGAACAATATGAAATGACATTCACTGGATAATAGAAACCTAAATGGGGATGAGGACAAGGGCTGACCTTGATGATGTACCAGTGAGAGTGGAAGGAAGCGAACACTGATGGAAACGCAGTTTTTCTGAAAAGGGATTCAAACTGTTAACACAAGCATTAACTTTGAGTAAGGGTTCCAGTACATGCAAAAGCAGAGCAAATGAAGATGAGAAACCCCAAATATCAAGCTGGTTTTGAAGTCATTTCACTTCCTTTCTCTAAACAGTTTTCTTCAGAAATCCATACTTTCATTCACAGCTACTGCTGTGTTTTCAGTACCTCAGGGGACACAATACAGTATCCAAGATCACTTAAAAAAGCCATCTTTGTATTGATATAAATTGGTGTAAATGCAACAAGTGCCTTTTCCCTCCCTTTTCACAAACCTAATGGGAACCTGAGCCACAAAGCAGTGTCTTGTCACTGAAAACATGCCTCAGAGACCTGCCGTGCTGCTCCCTGCAGCCGCCACAGTAGGTTTGAGATCTCAAAACCAGAGCCATAAATATTGTGCCTTTGCATTCAGGACTTCAGAAGTAGGTGTTCATGCATTTCATAGGGAATTGATTTATCTCTGAAGATGGGTAGTGAAGATCTGCTTGCTTTAAAGGCTGAGGCAAGCAGACAAGCTGCAGTTCACACTGGAGTGTCACTACCTGTGACTCCACTGTGATTACAGTATTGAGTATTTTTTCCCCATTGTGGATGCCTTGCTGAGAAGGTTTTCTTCAAAACCTCAGGGAAGTACATCCTACCATTCTGTAATGTAATTGCTAAGGTAACATGGCTTATGACATAGCTACAATACTCTCAGTGTCTGAAAAATAACACATCTTGCTAAAAAGATTAACCTGAGTTGAACCAAGCGTGTGAAAACTACTAGATTTTTTTTTATCCCAAATAGAATGATTTATTTCTTTCTTAGGATAGAGTTTTGTAACTAAATGCAAGTATATTTCCCAAACAGTGCAGCTATATTGCTTTCTTGCTTATTTTTTTAATTGCTCATTAAGTATTGAAAGTATTGTCTCCAATAACACTTGTGCAAGTATTACTTTCTTCTGCAAAGCCCCTGATATTTTTTCCAGTATTTTTCTATTTTACAAAAAAAGACATAATAGTATAATAATTTCATGCTAGAATGCTGCTTTCACATAGTAACCTAAGCTTCCCAGCTTAGCAGTATTGGCAGGGTGAACATTGTTAAGTATGAACCACCCAAGTTAACCCAACATAATACGAACTTTCATTAGAGAAAAATGTAGCCTAAAGAGAGGCTACCTAAATAATATTCAGAGCCGCTAAAACAAGACTCATTTAAGACATTCTGGCTTAGCAAAGGCTCTTTTAAACACCTGTGAACAGGCTGGAGTTTTTTGTGGGATTTTGTTCAGTCAAAGGAAAAGATTTAAAGCTATCCAGATAGGAGAGAAAAGTTGGTAGGTCTTTTAAAGAGCTTTCTGAGAGGAAGAGAGCTTCCCTCTGTAACTGGATTTTTTCTTTAATTATTTTATTTGAAGTTCCTGAAGGAGGAAGTGCTTATCTTGAAGGGTTCACATGTCCTAGAAACCTCTCCTTCGGGTAATTATTCTTTCTAAGTACTATATCTTTGTGGAAATATATTAACTTCCCCTGTTCTTTTCTGCACTGCAACTTGGATTGACTTAGTCAAAAATGTCTTCTGCTGGGTTTTAACATTTGAAAACCTGTATTTCCCCAAACGATTCTAATCTGAAAATTCATTAGAAAATTTTATAAATGTAAACTTGCAAACTACACTTAAGAGTAGAAGTTCTACAGAGGTTTTGTCCATTTCTAAAAATTGATTTTCTATTCATCCAGACTACAATACATTAATTAAGAATGAAACAGTTTCACATTGTATACCACAGAAGTTTTATAACTACTTTTTCTGAAAAGGTTTTTAGAATGTTTACTTGCATAGGAAAATTTCTAACAAAACTAACTAGATTTCTATGTGTGTGCTTGATAAACCTCAGTGAGCATTATGAGAAGGTAACTGGAAAAAAAACAAGCTTCAACCAACACTATAAAATTAATTAAAATTAATTAAAAACCCCAAACACATTTAAAAATTAATTTCCTCTTGATATGCATTTTTTGGTACATCCTAAATAAAATAAGTACTCTTATTTTTTCCACTATCTTGGCATTAATGAAAACGAAACATAAATAGTATCTATCCTCCTGGTATGCTATATTGGTATACATCAGTTTTTCTCAGTCTGAGTAGTGGAATCTGAACATGAATTTATTTGAACTTATTTCAATATTGTGTTGGACTTTGCCTTTAAAAACTGTATATGGAGCCAAATGTGTCCCTGGTTGCTTTGTTTAGTGGCTTCATCCATGGCAGAGTAAATAGAGCAGTGACAAACACTCCAGCCATACTCCATCAGGCAATCTCACTAGCAGGACACTGTCTGCTCTGGCATGGGCTTGTAGTAGTGTCCAGTGAAGGAAGAGGCTATCTGCACAGTTTGAATACAGAAGTAGATTTCTAGAGCAAAAAAGTCATTTTGCAAGGCCTTGCTTCAAGCTTTTTAACAGATTTTACTTCTGGACAGCCTGGTTATGCAGAATGGCTGCCTGGCAGGGGCTGACAGTTACAAGGTGCACTTGTGGAGCACATCTTTTACTTTACTGCCACATGCCAAGAATACAGGCTGTGCTTTCAAAGGCCACTTCTAGATACTTACCAAAGCACGCTTAAGCAGATGTGATTGAGATACACTGTAAGAATGCACTGCTAAACTGAACCAGAGCATTGGTAGAGATACATTCTAAACTGATGCCGCTGCCAGATGTTAAACTCAACTTGGACTCAGCAAATTTTTTGGTATCTCTCTGGTCCAAATGCATTCTGACTTCCTGTTAATCAGCCTACCTTCTCTCTGGAAGACTGTACGGAGAATTGCATGAACTCCCCCCTTCCAAGGTAGCTTTTGTATAGAATTTTGTATAGAATTTCAGGATTTTTAAAAGATCTATTCCTGCATTGAAGTCCCTAACATTTAATTTCTGTTCCCTGCCCAGATTTCGTCAATGCCACATTGCAAACCAGAGTTAGAGATCAAACTCTTCCCTTCTATTCTGTAGGATATGGCTATGTGCAAAGATCTTGAAATAAATGTTAAATAGAGTATTAAATCTTTCAGCACTATTTCATTGGCGCAAATACACGTTCATTATCCACATACTGGATAATAAAAAGCAGAATCTTAACAGACCTGACAGATCTTAACTGGAACAACATACACATGCATCTCTAGCCATAATTCATTTGATACTTTTTTCTTCCTTTTTCAGACTAATTAAGAAGAGAAACAATGAATAAAAATGTATTCAATACAACATTAATATATTTTAAATTAAATGGTCTGTATATAATATGGATAATTCAGATGGAAATAGCTGATATTCATCTATCTCACCTTGGATTTACTTTGATGATGATTATGGACACAGCTCTACTGTATACTGGCACCAAAAGCATCAAGAGCACTGGGAAATCAGCCATGGAGGGGTCCAGACAGGAGCAGAGAATGAGGTGATAAAAAGTACTAAAATGAATCTTGCACATTGATGATGTCTTAAAACGTCGAATGAGCAATCTGAACAGAGAGATGCATGATGCAGAGATTTCCTAGATAGAGCTACCAAATGTGGCTGTTTGTGAAAATTATTACTATGATTAGTGATGTCACTCCTTATCTTAAGTCTCTGTTTAGCTTCTATAGGCAAATTCATACTTATTGAAGAGGTAAACAAAACCCTTTTGGCATAATCTCAAAGTTATCCCAGCTTCTTAAGTGTCATTTGACACAGACACCCATTTGCAGGAAAGATCTTTTTAGGGTACTGGGTTAAGTATATTAAAAGCTTTGATTGTAACTGGTAATTCAGGCAACAGCAGCAGTTATCTACACAGCTTCAAAATCCACTGCTTTATATCTCATTTCTCAAGAATCCACTGCTTTACATCTCATTGCATATATTCCACCAGGATAATAGAAAGATCATTTCCCTCACCTGTCTGGTGGATTATTTCCAAAGTGGGAGAGGTACTGGGATACCAGACTTCTCTGAGCATCATATCCTAACCAGGCAGGAATGCAGAAGGTTGTAGCTATACTGTTTGCCTCATAAACACCTTCTTAGGATTCCCACTGAATAAACCACTCACTGCTGCACCTGCTGCAAAACAATGATGGATTCAGATAACACAATATTCATCACATCCCTGTTAAGGAAGAAGGCCAGGTTAATTTCAGAAGGTCACTGCAAACTGAATCATATTAGTATACACACAATGCAGGTATCTGGCTTCTGTCTGCTTTTCTTTAGGAATACATACTAGACACATACCAGACTTCTACTTTCAGCAACCATTCTTTCTTCAAAACATCCACACAACAATAGGCATGTGCATCTTTGCACACATAGATACACACAAACCACACGCTTTTCTTCTTTTCCAGTAACACTAATATGACATCTTCATGTATCAAGAATTATCTATCATCTAGACCTTCAGCTTCATCTGAAAGGTTAAGTAGGTAAACACTAGAAGTAAGGGGTTTTTACCTTGAATTTCACAAGTATTGGAGAGTTGCCCCATGTATCCTGAAATCTTGCAGTCTGCAGACCTTGACCCAAAGAATATATCATATAATCTTTTCAGTAACCAGTGAAATAAAGATAGCAAAAAATTACCTCATGAGAATAACCCTCTGCAACACTTTATTACAGATGACACGTACTTAGTCATCTGTACAAAAGTGTCAGTGATTTTATTGTAAGAGTTTTCTTACATGAATAGAAGAGTATAGATGATTAATAAAGGCTCTTAGTTTGACTGAGTCAGAGAGCTTTATGTACTTTGACAAACAATGAAACACAAGTATCTGAACACTGGGATACCAATTTGTGACCAGAAAAAGGTTATTTCCCACTTTTGATAAGAAAATATGATTCACTGTCTGTGCCAGGTACCCATGTAAGTGGTGCAGTCTATTCACTGCAAGCAACAGAGCTAACTCTTTTCTCTCTCTGGATTGCAGATACAGACTCTTCTCTTGAAATCAGGTACTCAGCTATCTCTGTATGATGTTGGAAATGCTTTTACTGAAGCATGTAGCTCTTGTACTACAACGCACACAGCTGCTTGCTTGAGCAGCCAGTTCAATTCAGTACGCTATTCCTGGACTGGCTCATTGATCTGATTAGCTCTTGATCAGTTCAAATTGAGATCATTTCTTCAGTCTATAAACATAAGCGAGCTCTTTCCTTTGTGATATCCACAAAGTAGATTTATTTCAAAAATGTACTGCCTTCTCCAGACACTGTTCCACTGCTTTTGCTGACTTTCAGCTGTGGAGACACAGCCCAAGTAGCTGCAGTGTAAGTTGCTCTTTTAAACCATTTCTCCAAACCCTTTATTTCCATTTTGAGTCTTGCACTATTACAGCTCTGCATTAGCATATATACTTTATATTCATTATAAAATTCTTCAATATTCCTTTTTTTTTTTTTTTAATCAAGTCTTTAATATAACCATTGAAAGGATGAGGAAAAGTGGGTGATCAGGAGAATGAGTTATCTGGTACCACCACTTCCAAGCATATTGGCTCTCTAAGGTTTCTGAGGAATATCTGAGAGTAACAGCTGTATGACAAGGCAGCCAGATTTCTTCATTATTGCAGATAATCCCCAACCCTACTCAATTTCTCTATTCTGTTTCTGTCTGTTTCTCTCTATTCAACTGTGACATATATAAAGCTACAATCAACATCCTATCTCAGCCCTACTTCTAGCACTTCTCTAAATATGTGATTCTCCCTCTCCACTCTGCTCTACTGAGACTACACCCCGGAGTACTGTGTACAGCTCTAGGTCCCCCACTGCAAGACAGGCACGGACTTCTTAGAGCAGTTCCAGAGGCAGGTCACAAAGATGGACAGAGGGCTGGAACACCTCTCTGGTGAAGACAGGCCAAGAGTTTTCACCAAGGTGACAGGTAAAGGAGCAACTGTTTGAAATAGGGTAGATTTAGATTGGATATAAAGACATTTTTTTTCTATGAGCATGGTGAGATACAGGTGGAACAGGTTGCCCAGAGAAGTTGTGGATGCCCCAGTCATTGCAGGTGTTAAAGGTAAGGTTAGATGGGGCTTTGGGCAACCTGATCTGGTGAGAGATGTCCCCGCACATGGCACGGGGTTGGACTAAATGATCTTTAAAAGTTCCTTCCAACCTAAACCGCTATGTGATTCTGCGATACACCCACACTCTAATGATGGCTGTTACAGGAGCACGTACAACCCTGAAATGCTATGGCAAAGTCCTGGGCAAATAGCACTAAAAGCAAATACTCTTTTCCCTTTCAGTTCTGGTTGTCTGTAGGCAGAGATACCTATCGATTCCTAAAAACATTATTAGAACAATTCATGAGAACCAGGACACAGGAGGACACTCATATTACTCAGGTTAAATTTTGGTGGGTTTTTTTGCTACCATTTAAAAATTATTCTTATTCTTCAATGCTTTCATATAAAACCACGTCTCGACTTGCCCTCAATAACTTGCTGTACAGTTTCCAGTGAAAAAATTGCTTATTAATGTTGATCTCATCAATTGCTCAAAAAGCACCAAGCCTGTAAGCAGAAGCAAAGTGTCTGTTCTGTTAATCGAGATGGCTTTTAACCTGGATGTAGCTTCTGGTCATGAAATCATCTTTCAAGTAAAAGATGCTTTTTCCCAGCTAACTGACAAGACTTTAATTAGAACATTAACTCAGTTTCTCTGCACTTTCCTTGTGCTAGAAGGGATTTTAAAAAATTGAACTCAGGCTACCTAATGACAAGAACATTTTTTTTTATTTTTTTTCAGCTTTCCTTTTGTTTGTTTGCTTTTAAAAGCTGTTTTAATCATTTTGCATACGTAGTCTCTGTTGCTTCATCAAAGCAAGCGCCATTCGATTACCAAAACAGGCCATTTTCGTTTTCCAGCTCTCTAAGAAATCAGACCTGAAAACATATTCCCACCATGAGTTTTTTCTTTTTGGCAAGCAGTAGCATTAAAAAAAAAAAAAAAAAAAAGAAGAACTGTAAATTTAGTATTATTAAAAAAACATAAACAAAAGAAATTAAAACAAACTTCAAAAGGAAGACATTTTTCAAGCTGCCTTTTGTACCACAGCTGCAAACCAAAGTAAACATTACATGGAATCATCTTAGCTGCAGAATATTCACATTCTCAGAATCATGATGGCTGGTGGATACAGGAAACACTGATTGCCATAACCTTTTTTGAGTAGAAATGCTGACAAAGAACAGTAATTTCTTCTCTCCGAAATTATATTATCATTTGTCTAACCAGGAAACTTTCTATTTTAAAGTTAATGTTTCATTAGCTTTTTTCATCAGAAAAAGTACTGAAGCATAAGGGTACAAGTAACCTTTGGACTTTACCCAGAGTATTTTTTGTGATGTGGTGCTTTCAATAATGTCTTAGACTACTGTTAGTGGAATCATGGCTAAGACTGGGAATAAAAAGCTGAGAGTGGAAAACAAATACTCACTCTGTCTCAGGAAACTTACGGGTTGAACTGGATTTAGCTCAGATAGGAGGAAGCAGACCAAGTAACCTTGCCAAGTATTTTCTGCATACCATCAAAAACTACAAGCAGAAAACCAACCCCCATTCATCTTCAGAGACATTTATGTGCAAGGCACATAAATAATGTTCTTTGTAAAGAGACCATTCCTGTAGGTAAAAGCAGTCACTGCACTGGAGCCTGGCACAGAGGACACATGAGGAAATTGTGGGAGATGCAGTTTAGGTGAATGCTAACGCTATTAATGGATACTATAGTTCCCCAAACTGACCTCACTGTTATCGGGCAATACTAAACAGATATCTCTGATCAATGGGTCAAGTTTATGTTTAAACTATGAATAAACCCCCCTAAGATTAGTAACAGCCATCTGGGTGGGCTCCAAAGAGTTGGTGACTACTGAATCATTGAAGGAATCATCCTTCCTAGGAGAATAACTGCACGGCACTTGTACCTGAGAGTGTATTTTTTCAGATAAGAGATCCAATAAGTAGAAGTAATGCACATCAAATGGCATACGGTTTGTGGAAAGCCAACTAGAAAGCAACACAAACTGCTTGGACCTTAAAACCCAGTATACCCAATTGAACTCCAGAGCTAGTACACAAGACATCCTCTTACAAGATGATATTATTTTCAAAGTGTTTAAAGTGCTTTCTGCTACTAGAATGACTGTTTTTTTAGAATATGATACCACGTTTGATACAGAGAGGGTCAAAAACAAAGATTTGTAAAAATATTTTTGTACTGATTTTATCATTTTGAAGATCCAGATAAATTTCAGTCCTTAAATAAATCTTTGCCTAAAAACATACGACATTCTGCATATTTCGCCTGCCCAGATACTAAATCATCAAAACTTGTAAGCATTATCAATTATTCACAGTGACTGGTACAAGCATGGATGCCTGCAGTTATTAATTTATGGCATAAATTCATCCAGCTGAGAAGTCTTGAAAGAACAATAAAGTCCTGCGTGTTTTGTTGGCAATTGCAGTGGGGCCTGAACAACTGTTTACTGCTACCTGGATTTCCAAAACAAGATCATCTGTACCAGTTTACAGACAAATTCAGATCCATGGATGAGCACAGTAATCTGCTAACAATTGTCTCGCAACTGAACTGTGATTAAATCACACCAGGTTCATATAGTTCAGCTGTCCAATTTTTTCTGCCATGCTCTATGACAAATTCTATCTACACAGATCCTGATTCACAAGGTACTAAAGTACATACATAGCTTTAATCACCCAGATGTGCTATAGCAGTAATATCTGGGCCTTCACAAACTAGGCTACATAAAATTCACACTGGAAAACAAAACATTCAGAGTCTATGTAGAAGCAGAATCAAAAGCATCACAGAGAATAAAGCAAAAAATAAAGAGAAAATAACAGCAAAAAATGAGACACCAATGCCTATCAAACAACTGTAATAATGACTACAGCATATTGTTTACACCTTATCATGTACACTAGCAGTATTAAAACCTTAATAGTATTAAAACTTTAATATCTCCTCAACTAAAGACTTAAGAAAGGGAGAACTGGCACAGTTTTTAATTTTTAATTTTTTTTTTTTATCAACAAAAGAGTTTTCCTTGCACAATTTTTACCCAGAGCCTAGCTTGAGGAGTGCTGAATGTGAATTTTGGGGAAGGTACTCCATACTCAATATCCTCCCACTCAGTTCGTACTTCCAGTGTAACTAAAGTATTTTCTTTGTGCTTTACAAGAAGGATTTAGAAAATATAAACAAGGGAATTGGGAATTCATAACTGTCCTGAAGCTTGCGAACCTGGGTCCACTAAGTTAACGCACACAATTTAAGCATGTAATTGCTTTGTTACGATGAGCTAAAAACTATCAATAATCTTCACATGCCTAACTGCTTGCAGAATTTGGTAAAGCTGTGTAGGTAATGCCATTTCTAACCTTTCTATATCAGAGCAAATGCTCTTCCTCACCCATATTGTGATCAAACAACAGGCACTAATACAGAAGAAACTACTGGAAGAATTTTTTTCTATTGGTAGGAAGATGTCCAGAGAAGGCCTAACAAACCAACCTTGCCCAGATTTGTCTGTATTCCAGAAAGGGTTGGTATCTTCCACTTGCCTGTGATCAATTCCATGTTTTACTACTTTTTAGGACTACCTCCAGGAAAACAAGACAAAAATATAGAGGAAAGGTAGGGCTGCTCAGATTTACACTAACTTATTCCAAGGGTAATGTTAAGTTTATTCTGTAAGTTCCCACTAAAGAAAGGATTGCATAGCCATGCTAAAGAACTTAAGAATTGTATATATTCAATGTTACTAGCAGACATGATATAAAATGGACTCCCAAATAAATGAGAAATATCTTGATGGAAAGAAAACAAAGCAATTTACATGTTTTGTTAGTCTTAAAAAATATTTCCTGATATTTAGAAAAATTATGTATTATTTTACTGTTAATTTTATTTCATATACTTCATTATTCCTTCATAATATCACTGTAAAAGTTATTTTGAAGGCAGCATTTCTAGTGTTTTCTTATAATAAGGGATTTACCTTTATCCGTGAGTACTTGAATTGTACTTAAACTCTGCATCCAGCTCACGGAATTAATTTCTTTCACTTCATCTAAAAGAACAAACCCCGTAGTATGCAGAATATATATATATAAAAGCAAATATGTTTAAATAAATGTATTTCATTTATTATCTTCCAGGGTCTCTGAATTAGTTCATTAAATAAAGATATTAAAAATTGTATCCTATAACTCCCACATCTTGAATTAAGCAGCATTAGCTAAGTTGCTTTTCTACAGACTTTAAAACACCACCTCCTTGCAAAACACAATTCATTATAAATTTGATCCTCTGCAGATCAAATTGAAGGGGAATGGCCTTATTAATTTCCTAATTCAGTTTCATTGCATGGATTATAACCATACAACAAAAGGTAGTGGCACAAATATTTTTCAAAGTGATAAAAGGATAAGAACATAAATGCCACTTTAGAAGATACTATCTTTGCAATCAATTTAATCCTTTGATACAGGGAAATGTATTTTCTTTGGTTCAAACCTGCACAGAAAACCTGCACTCTCTCATGTATGATATTGCAAGTCAAAGCAAATGCTCTGTCTTACCTGAGCAGGTTGCATGATCCAGCCTCATGCACCCCAGCCGTATTAAACAAGAGCAAATACAAAATTACGTTTTATAAATATTCCAGAAATGTAGTAAGAGAAATAGAATTAAACATTCTCATAATTCTTAATAGAAATTAAAATGTCATCAAGAACCTAGAAGCTCAGAATTACAACCAGTTCTTCCAAACATTTCCAAACACAACCACAGACCATATTCTCACAGTCTAAATTTGTGAAAAGTATTTTGCACATTTTGATTGAACATTTCCAGCCTTTAGCATTATGTCAATATGGCTACATTAGCCTAGTCATGCTTTCAACTAACTTGTTTGTCTCTCCACTTAGATGTAAGAAGAAATAATAACGCTACTTTAAGTATCTCCCTAAATATCAAGATAAAATTAAAGTATTTACTTTTAGTACCTGGTCAATGGAAAGTCCATCAAGATATTATTTTTGAGAAGAATGAACAGCAATGGTACAATACAGTTGTTCAAAAAAATCAGGAGAAGGTAGGACATGCAAAGGGGAAGGTAAAGAAAAGAAACTAAGAACTCATATTTGAAAAGCAAACTTTAGCTAAATATGTCTGTTCTGTTCTAGCTATTATTGCATTCAGTAAAATACCGTGGGAAGTAGGAGAGTAGATTATATAGATTGTTGTGGAAAAGGCTAGATATGCTATTCTGAAATACTGTCAGTCAAACAAATTTATCTCAAAAATGAATGAAAATGTTGAAAAGCCCACCAATCCTTCTTGAACACTGGTATTTAAATAAGGATGTTTCTTGTTTTCAGCTATACTTTGCTCAAAGTTAAAAGAGATGACAAGAATTTGCACGTATAGCTAAAAACAGAATTCCCTTTTAAAATTCTTGGATTAAGAGAAATAGCTGTATTTGAGATTAGCATAATCTCCAATTATGAGAGTCTTTTAATTACTTCTGATTTTTTACAAAGAGTTTTCATAAAGTTAAAGTCAGAGCTTCATTGTACTGCTCAGAGAGTAACAGATCTACAGTTCCCCTGAGAAAACTGGAAACAGCGCATCTCCTCCCCAGGCATCCAAATAGGTGCCAGAAGAAAGCAAATGATGCATCCAATTCCTCCACAGCATGCCTGGCGTTTGGTATCATGGCTCACAGGGCCCATCTCTTTGGAGCAATATGCTACTGTAAGGGAGGGAAGTGAGAAGTATCAGTACCTTAGATTGTAACTTTTTTTTCTCATGCAAGAAGGAATATTCATGTTTTCCTTTCAGATCTTTATACCATGGAAAGTTTATATTCATTGTTCACTGTAAGGTCAGCTACTGCAGCTGTCTGGTACGCAGTAACAATCAGCAAACACTGACTTTGCAATGACTTTGCTATAGCTTTTTAGTTGAGACCGTAGTGTGTGCTCAATAAGCTGAACATTCCCTTCTGTTTTCACTAAATACACCCCTAATTTTGCTGTTTCAGGAGAAAATACTTTTAACATGCAGTCACACTAAGTCTAATTGGGATTCTCACCTCTAAAAGCATCTTGCTAAGTACAGTAAGACCCAGGGTGAGACATGCTAGAGCTTCAACAGAACTCCTGTGAGGAGAAACTCATGGAAATGAAAATAAACCTAAAAGTAACTTCTGGTGTGAAACTACTATGAACTCATTTCATTTAAGAGGTTGCCCCTGGATATTATAAAAATAACCACAAACCATTTTTCAGATAACCATTAAAGGCAAAAAAATACAAAATTAGTCATGAAAGCATCTCTTGAACAAAATCATCTATTTTGTTGTACACACTAAGAAACACAAAATGTAATAAATAACAAAAGGTAATTATATTTTCAAGGATCAAATGCAACTCTTAATAAAAGAATGGCGAGTTTATTTTCTGTTCTAAGAGTAATTGTGGGACTTAGATTTTAATACAATTCTACCAAAACCAGTTTTAAAAAGAAAAATGCCAAAAAGCAGATTTTTTTTAATTCAATAAAATGCTCACAATATTTTGATTATTCAAAATATTTCATTTTGATTAACAAAGTATATCATACTGCTTCAGTTTTCATATTTGCAAACAACGGAACCTTATACATACCTACCAACAAGGCAGGGGTTTTTTTGAAATGGAAAATTCTACTGCTCCTTTCTGAAAAGTGAAAATTAAGTATTCCCATTTTTTAATGAAATTCTCTTCAGGTTGTCATGTTTCTGCAAAAGATTTCACTTTAAATGAATCAGCATTTCCTAACTGATAAATACTCCATCAGAAAAATTCTGGCCAGCTCTACTGAAAACGACAAGCGAGAAAATCTTCTAACTATTTAACGGGAATTGCCATCAAATCGCATCACTGTAGTGTGCTACATCAAGCAGCCAGCAGTACTGCAGCCGAGCCAGGCTTCCCATCCACTGTCTGTGTTCTACTCATCACCTGTCATTTCAGTGTCCCCTCCCCCTCCTTTGTCACCAAAAAATAAGACATTTGGAAAAGCCTTAAGATGAACAGCACCAAACAAGAGAGGCTGGCAGGGAGAAGCATCTCTGTACTTGCAACGAAGATTTAGCACCACTAAAAAGCCTTTCCCAGAATGGGACTTGTCCTACTGAGCTGTTGGGTCAGCTGACAAGTGTGGAGGAATTTTCCACATGGACCCCTACCAAAGAGCAGACATAAATCAGTAACAACTGTAAACATGCTTTCAGATCTCAGCAAATGGGCAACAACACATTCTTTTACAATTCTCACTTTAAAATACACCCTGCAAGGAGTATCTTCATTTAGTTTTCACAACTTTTGGTGGTATTTTCTTTCTCTGCCCACGCTGCACATTACAGTGGCATTAAAGGCAAAGGGCCTTTAGATGAAACAGAGTTCAGTGTTGTTAAGATCCAGATTGTCATCTCCTTCAGCCATTGCTCTGGAAAGAAATTTGAAATATCTTAAAGCTAGAGGTCCAAAGTCTTGTTTAAACTCAAGCATTTTTATACTAGAAACCACTTAAGCCTGTCATTAACAGCAGTTTCAAGCCTGTGCTAACCCCACTTTATGACGTATCATCCCCTTGTCATTAAAACTAACCATGTAACAATTCACAGGTCCAGTTTCCATGTCTCTGATATATTTGTTGACTTACTGGTTTTCATGTTTCTTACAAATTCAAATACTTTAGTCTCCCTAATGCAAAGTCTTGCAGCAGGGAAGCTTTCATCTTTCTTATGCAGTCATTAAGACAATAAAGGAAAATTTCTCCCAACCCTTTTTACCCATTTCTCTCCTGTGCATTGTAATAAACCCTTCCAAACTTTCTGAATTAATCCCTTGCCCAGGGAAGGGGAGCAAACCAACCCTTCCTTCTCCCCCAAACCCTCACACCTACCAGTGACCTGAGATAAGTTGCCTTCGTCATAATCCGAATCTGATGGATATCTGCCTGCCTAATTAAACTGTGGACAGCTAACTCTAGGCTGTATCTCTGCTCCTCACAGAGCAGCAATTCATCAGTTTTCCATGCAGTTCATGTTGTCAGGACAAGCTTTTGTCATATGTAATATGCCAGGTTTTGTTTTAATAGGTGACTTTTATTTGAACCATAATGCCATCACTGCCAGAGTTTGAAAGGACTGAAGTTATAAATCATAAATTCAGATCTATAGCACTTATGCTCTTGGAAGAGTGCGAATGTTAAAGCCTGATGCTATTAGGTTTTCCAAGAGAAATGAGCTGCTCTGAAATGGTACATGCCACAGTATAAAGACATGATAATTATTTATGTAGATTTATTAAAGTATAATAAATATAACAGGTGGTGCAATAAGCCACCTGATGAGCAAGTTATGATGAATGCTATTGGATTGGTTATAACTTCTTTAAAGTATTAGAGTTTATATCCTTGCAGATCTCATAAATTGAGAAATGCTTCAGTAATTTCAAACAACTGAGTACAATGATAGGTAATTTACAGTTAGTAAGAACTTTTTATGGGTACTTCAATTAGTAAGTGAGCACAAGCAGAAGTCTTGAATAATAGCTCAACTCACAGACATAAAAACCCTATAAAATTAGGGAATATATTTAACATTGTTAGATAAAGAAATGATTGCAAAAAAAGCCCATTAACTGTCAAAAGCCATGAAAATCTTCCATTTAACAATGCAGAGACTTTCCTGTCATATTAGAGAAAAGCAGTATAGATTTAGACTCAAGGTCCTATCCCACCACAAGCATGGCTACTCATGGTAAAATTCCTACAGATGTATTGAAAATGAAAAAGAGGAAAAATGTTCTTTCTCCTTATTGCACAAAATATCCTTATTTGTTTTACTAAATAATTCAGCTGTTTTCACTGTTAATATGCATTTTTGCATATCACATGTTCTAAAATAATGCACAGGCTTGTAAAATTTCTAAGCTTCTTAGTTACTTTTAAAGTAAGTAAAGCTACATTGGTAGTTAGTTGCTTTTACCATTAAGGACTTCGTCCTTTTTGTCTTCTATCTGTTCCAAAGCACCAGAATTTTGCAAATGGCAGCTAAGACAAAATCTTTGTCAAGTATATACAAATGAATGTTTAAAACATAGGCTCCTGTTTGAACTCAGAATGATATCTAAAAATAGGTCTTCCTCATATTCATGGAAATGAATGGGGAGACTCTTCATTGACAGTCTTTATTTTTCTCAAACCCAGAGATTTAAATCACTCTTTAATCTTCTAAGTAGCACCCCAGATCTCAAACAGCACTTTGCTCTCCTTCCCAGCAAAGCCTTGATTTTGTATCACATTTTCCTTTTCCCTACTGAATTTTACAGCTGCTTACATGAAGGCATAGGCTTAATTTGCTGTGCTATAATTCAAATTACATTGACTTCTACAATGGTTCCTAAAGACAGTGACTTACCTCCTGAACAAGGCATCATGAACCCTTCATGTGTAAGCATCATTTTAATCACTGGACTGGCCTTGATTAGGCCACCTGACCAAAGTAGTGTGTAACTCACAGTATGGAAGGAAATCATAGAATTAATTCCTCTAGGATTAGGGTTTTTATTTTAGACACCAGGTATATTAGTTGTGACAACTCAGTCATTTCCTCGTTTTTTCTTGATCACACCCTCATTTTCAGTATTATGGTATCTTTAGCTTGAATAATTTTTATTGGTATTGTACAATTATTACGGTTCTAAAGTACTCGTGCATTACAAAGCCACAGCCTTTCTGCATCTTAGGTTAGATCTCTCCCGCCTATCCCATACTGTAAAACTTTTTTTTCATACATAAAAATTCAGTTATTCAGTTATTCCAGCTAAACATTATGGAACTAGCAATCACTGTAGAAAACAGTAGTTTCATTATAATGTTTTTAACTTGAATTGAAAAAGATGCATAAAAACAAGGCTTTGACTTTAAAGATCATTTCTATCTTGAACTATTTCAGTAGAAATTTGGTTAAAAATAAATTATCTGAAATTAGCCTCAACTAAATTGCTTGTCTTTTGCATGCCTTCTTATTTAAAGAAGATAGTACCTAAAATTATTCTGCGTTTCAGTTTTCCAGGCTTCAGGTCACAAAGTCATCCTGCACACAGCTTACGTTGTAATTGATAACTGATGGAGTATTGCTATGTTTTTAATCTTCCTGAAACTGCAGTTTTGAAATTACAGACATTTATCACTCCATTTAACCAGCTACGAAGACATGAAAAAATGTTTAGTCAGTATTTCCAGAATTCAATCACGCAATCACATGTTCTTTCCAACCATTAACAGACAGCTTACTAGCTTTGTCACTTAATGCAGCTGAAATGCAATTGACAGAATGACAAATCTTTTTATGAGGAGTCTGAGTCACATCAAATTAGTCACAGAGAGATGTTAGCAACATTTAACCTGCAAAGATGTAATGTCTTTCTGATTTTATACTTTCCGTGTTGTTATTCAGTCACTGCTGCACAGATACAGATAGAATGTCTTTTTGATTTTAAACTACTCCTGCTACTACTTCTGCAGGGTTTTATAATTAGTTTTCAGCTAGGGCAAAGAATTCACATAATATCTGAAGCTGAAGATGTGCAAAGTACACAAATATTACACTATTTATTACACACCAACTTTATTATACGCAGAATTTGCTTTAGCTTTAATCTACAAAATCAAACCTCAAAGGCAGGATCCTTGCAATATATGTTGCAACTAGACTATAATATCTAGATTACATGAGAATCTTATTCAAACCTTGTCTTTCAGAGCTATTTGGTGGTCCCTGTTGGACTGATAATTTGACTTACAGTATGGATAGCTTTGCTCCAGAACAAATCCATAAACAGTCAAAAGAAAACATAAAACCCACAGTATGATCCATTTGTCCCACCAGCAATTCTGAGAGATGCAGTTAAAACACAGTGGCAGTCTCAATGGTATTGTATCTTACAGGGAATAAGTCTTTCTGGCTTCACTGTGTGGTCAGGCTCAGATTTTGGCATAAAGATACCTGCCTAAGGACTGAAAAGAAGATTTTTGTTAGCTCAGTTTCTGAATAAAAGGAAGCAGTCTCCCTGAGGTTTCCCAGTACTGAACATTAAAAACCTCAGTTTTAAATACACAGGCAGCTGCCATTAAACAGAAGGAAACGGTAGAAAAGTGCTTAGAGTTGAAAATGCAAAATTAGATTATTGTTTATTGTGATTGCTATGATCTCAACAGTGACTTAAGTGTCTTTATTTAACTCACAGTCATGACAGTCATGCTTAGAGCACTGTTTTGAATATGCAGCACTACTGAAAATTATACATTTCAAAAGAAGTGACTGTCACAGAAGTACTTAAGAACTGCTTGAGCAGGCACTGCTCTATGCGCATAAGCCCACATGGACAGGAACAAGCACTCTGAAAGCTGCTGTGCAAAATTTGAGGTTACCCAGGCTGGGCTGGACCACATTCTCCTGAGCCACACGTGAGCCTTGCTCCCTACAAAATGTACAACTTAAGGTGTTGATTTGTTTTCCATTGAGCTATTCTTGGTCTACCAAGTAGTGTGTTAAGTCTTGAGTCTTAGGCAGTGCCTCTAAGATCTCAAGACAATCATAACTTGACGTTGAGGCTTTACCAAATCCACCCAAGCTAAAGGCAGAATTTGTTACTGCCAATGCAGATTATTTTTCTGTTCCTATAATTCAAACTACAAATCACTACATGGCAGTATAAACAAATACTGGTATTTGTTCATGAAATATGGGTGTCTCAAAAGTTAATTTGTATTTGTAGACAAATTTGATTTCTATTTGTATGTGGCTTTTAGGATAATGTTCTTGCTACTCTGCTTTTAAATTATTTATTAACTGTTTAGACAAGTAGTCTCATCTTTTCTTTATTCCCACAGAGGTGAGATCAGCGATGAACAAAATGCATTTGCCAATAACTAGTATTTATTTTGGCTTAAATGAAACTACATGTTGTGATTTAGCTTTCTATATGGCACTGTGAATTTACATAATGATGTATGATAACAGTTATAAAAAGGACACTCTGTCATCTTAAAGAAATGAAGCCAATTGCAGAGACAGCTGTAAATTACTTCAGCAGAGTTGAAGACTCTACTTCTTTAGTCTTCTATGTACCTCAATTTAACAGGTAAATCCCAACACTAAGTTAAACTAACACTGAAAAACATACTAGAATTTTTTATCATAATATTTTATATTTAAATATAACTTCAATATACTTTTAAACTATCCATGAAACAGAAATGTATACTCAGAACATAATAGAATGACTGTTCTTTCTCTTTTTTTTCCCACTTAATTATTCATAAAAGCAGCATTGCACAAATATTTTGAATCAGATTCCTTTATATCTGTGCAATGTTTATCTGATCTCACTGTTTCCTCTCTGATAACAGAGAAGATATCTTGAACTTGCAAAGAGACCTGAATAAGGTCCACTGCTTTCCAAATCCCCCCTTTCTAAATACTAATGCTGCTCTTGTCCATTCTTGGACATCTCTTAGTTCACATAACCATTCTTCTTCAACTGAAGCTTAACCATTTCTTTGCTGCAACACACACTTTTCCAGTCTTTTTGATATATCAACCCTTCAGTGAGCTCTTGCTTTTTTTTTTTTCTACATACACCACCAACTAATTTTCCTCTATGCATGCAGCTTTGTTACATTCTATTTCTTCTTTCCATAATCCAAAAAACCTGCTAAACTGAACAAATTTCTTGGGCAGCCTCAGCTGGAATTACCTTCCTTGGCTATCACTGAAACCCTCTTTCCTGCACACACTTATGGCTGGCCTTATAACATTGCCATCTGCCTATCTTTTCACATTTATTCACATTTTATTCAGTTCTTATTTCTTAAATGCAGCTAAAACCAAAACAGGATATTTTCAACATGCCAGCCTCCTGTTAGACATCACATGGTGATAATAATTCTCCCTGAACAGCAAGTTATTTACCATTATTTGCTGTCCTGTGTGTAAAAGCTTGTAAGTGCCTGAGGGTAGAGACCTGTCTTATGTTTCAGTCACACATTATTTACACAAGTTATTATTGTTAATTATTTATGTAGTCTTCTCATTTCTTACATTCATCTTCCTATTCATCCACCACTCTAACTATGTAATTTCCCTTGTCAGTGCCTTTGATTGTGACAACCTCTCCTTAAATCCTTGCTGCTACTTGGAATATTTTTTTCTTAACCCATCTTATTGTCACTACAATAATAACCCTTTTCACTGCAAAGTTTAGAAGAATGAAAATGCAATAAAGAAGCAGATACGACTAATAATTTGGGAAAGTATGCTGTGTTGATCCTCAAGAGCTGCTTTGTCTCTTAGTAACTGGTAACAGGAATTAAGACGGCAGGGTAAATCACTGGAAGCACAATATCAATGATAATGAAAGCTTTGCATAATCCCTTAGAAAAAAAGAAATGTTATCAAACCAAGATAATCTTCTTTCTTTCACCATTTTTTTTCCTTGGCATGGCACTATTCATGCCATGGTTGCAAAGTGCTTTCAGGCAAACAAACACCAAATTTTAACTCAGAATTTCAAACACCTACTTGAGAAAGAGAAGGAGGGATGTGCAGAAGAAGGAAATTCATTTCAGACTAAAGCCTAATCTATCTTTGTGTGTGCTTAAATAAACATTAAGAAAGAGAACATTCTATTGAGAAAAAAACAAAAACAAAACAACCCAAAAGTCAGAAAATAATACTATGTTTTGAATTTTTATTGTATTTCTTTACTTTGAGCCAGAAAAGTCATATTCTTGCAATTTTATTAATGTTAACTCCCATTTCTGCAATGTAATGCACATCAAACAGCACCAGAACGTTTTTAAATAACAATGAAATTCAGTGTGTATTGTATATCATACCACAGGACACAAATATGGTATGACATACTACATTAGTCTGCCAGGATACCACAATAACTATCACCATGTGTTTTCAACTTTTGATTTAAAACCACAAGGAGTTACAATTTAAATCCTAACTGGATAAAAAATTACTTTTATATCAGTGCTATCTCCACGGATAGGCTTATAATTGAAATGCTTGCTTTTTGAACACTTTGACACTATTTCTCATTGAAATGAGCATGAGAAACTGTTCATCAGAAGCAGAGAGGATAAGAAAAAAAAAAAAGGATTAGCATTTTAAACCTGTCCCAGGAGCTTGACTTATGACTGAGGTAATTTCATAGCCAGCTAGAATTTAACTCTTTGTAGAGTCCAAATAGTAGTTCTCGTACTGATCACAAAAGAGGAAGAAAAAACACTGAATATATTTATTCTCTGATGACCTGAACTTTAAATGGAAAGGCTACTACTTTCATAAAACAATAGCACGTTTTTCTTCTGATGTTTTGATTTATTTATGCAAGAAAGTGATTCTGACATGGCTATACAATTACACTGCCATGCTATTACAGTTTCTTCTGCTCTTGCTGTCCCTCTAGATTCTCTTCTGTTCTTCCCTCCTAGCTTTCTTCTTTTTCTTTCATTCCTTTCTTATTCCCTTATTTTGCCTCCCTTATCTCTTTTCCATATTTTTATAATTGCAAGTAAAAGTCTTATAAAACTTAAGAAGCCTTCAGATAGATCATTGCTAATATAATTACAGTATGGAGAGCATAGTGATGTTTGAATGTAAATTAGAGTGAGTTTTTACAGTTCATTAGAAAGACTTGGGGATTGAATTTAGTTTAATCAAAGCTTGAGTGCTCCCAGTATACACAGCACATACCTAGTGAAAGAAAGCATTAATATAGACTCAGAGATTAAAGATGTATATCACGCTTTGCATCCATTTAAAGGAGTCCATGCAAGCTGCATCCCAAACCCTAGCACCGAACAGCCTCATGGAGTTGAACGAAAAATAATTATATGTAATTCATTAATTTCTAAACGAATATACACCACTGCCTTCTTTCTGTAAGCACTCCTTCCAGAGACAAACACGTACTGGGGGAGATGCTTGCCCCTGGTCCTGCTGACTTTTGCTAGGCTACTGACAGAGATGGCAGCAAGCCCCTAGTTCTTGCTCCTGTGTCTTTTTCCACTTTATCTGCTCTAAGGTAATTTCCAATGTATTGTATGGTTTAGTCAGCAGAAGAAAGGGTGCTTCCTTTTGCTGAGTTTCTCCCAGTTTATTTCCCTGTGGTGAGCACTAACACTGTTTCTGGGCATCAGTGTGCCCTGAAGCTAGTGAGAAGAGCTTTCAGAATCAGAGCTTCAGGAAGACCTAGCTCCCTGCACCCCCATGTACAGACAGTCATATAGGAAATACATTTCTCACCTGCTCACTGGAAAAGCATGCATTCTCAAGATAATCAACCAAAACACTGAGTATGGTTCCTCTGAGAAAGCATCTCTGTAGAAATATCCTAGGATCTTTCCTTGGCTGCTGGTTTTCCATTTAGATTTACTTTGTGATACTGTAAAATGTTCAGGGTATTAACCCAATTGATAAAGCTTTGTTTAGTGTTAAAATTTAAATGCAATTGTCATGCCATGCTAAACTACTTACTCTAGAGAAGTCAATTTTCTCACTGTAATTTTTCCTCAAATTATCTTCAGATGTTTAATAGAAGGTCCCAGAGAACATGCAGCAGCTCAGCATGCTGGGGCTTCCTGGGGCATGTCTACAGTGCTTTCGGATGAGGATTGGGCAGCTGCTGCAAAGGTCACTCTTTAAGAAGACTGCACTAAAGCATATATAGTTCAGGGCGCACAGGTGAGTGCACGTATGCTCACATGTGCATATTCAGAATAAACTGAAGAGTCTGCAGTTTAATGTGGAAAGGTACAAGCTACAGGAGGGACGGTTGATGTCCAGAAGGCATAAGGTACTGAAGAGTGAGAATGATACCACCCTACATGACATGCCATAGTGGGGGTGTGAGCCATGAACAGCCTGAAGCTGCAGCAAGAATAGAGCAGTGGTGTTTATCATCTCCACAAAGTGGTATGGGTTTCACTGCTTGAAAAGCCCTGGTGTGGATTTGTGTGTTAAGCTTTACTGCCCTAAAAATAGGAGTTCATAATTGAAAAGCTGGCAGATCCTTTAATTATAGGGGAGCAAACAATGTCACTAGAGAATTGTAAATACAGCCTAATTGTTACTTCTTTATTTCATTGTTAAAGAGCCAGCTGACACAATGGCAGACATGGGCAATGCCCGTGTCTTAAGCAGCAAGATCTGCAATGAGGTTTTTAGAATGTTCCTCATTTGTCTCTCTCATGGGACTTTACATGCAAAGTCTTGCCTAATGAATCAAGAAAAAAAACAGGGAAAGTGTGAACACCAGAAAAAGAAACCGCAAAGAATACATTAAAAGTGCCATGCAGGGCACAGTTTAATTGAATTGTGATTTGTTGGTCTTGTAAGCACTCTTCAGAAAGGAATGACATGCTAATCAAAAGCTGCCCAACTTCACCTTATTTTTAGCAGGCAAACTTTAAATGAGACAGTTTGGGATTTTGATTTCTGAGGGATATTGGACCACATTCACCCACAGGGCATTTAAATATAAAACCCTATTTATATGCAAATTCTTTAGTATTTCATGTAAAGTGGATTTTTATCAATTGAACATTGTATTCTATGTTATCATGTTGATAAAACATCTTTAGTAATGGTAAAGTGAAGGGACAAATATAATCAGAGCAGCTTGTTTTAGTAGATCCTAGACTTCCTTGGGGCATTCCTGTGAGTTATTGAAATGTAGAGCTATAAAGTTAACATATTGCCTTTCATAGAAGGACCCAGGAATAGCAGTCCTCAGAAAAGTCCTTACTTGGAGAGAGAACTAATACTGGGGAAAGTTCAGAATATGGTACTCACAAGTCAATGAGAAATGAGAGCATGCTTTTTGCTATAGAATCAAATTTCCTTCAGTTGTTTGGGTTTTGTTTTTTTTTTTCCTTAGTGAAAACTCAGGCCAAATCCCTAACATCTGAGTTGTAACTTGTCCAGTTTTTGTCACACAATACTATTTGGACGACTGTAGAAGAAAATGCTTCACTATCAGAGCACCTCTGGCAGTAGTGAGGGAGCATCTGCTATTAGAAGGTATTCCTTTTGATAGTGGTTTAGATGCAAACAGGTGATTTGGGATGGGAGGTAGGTGTACCTTGCTAATTTTACATATTGTGTAACAGTAACAGAGTTTGGGGGGTGATGAAAAGAAGAAGCACTCTCATCAGGAAGATCAGTGCTTCTGGCCTTTCTTTTGCCCACTGTGAAAAGCCTTAGCAAAATTAAATATATATTTGCAGTGCTTCTTTGAGAGTTTTACCAGGAGACTTTGAGACCCAGTACAGAGTACCGTCATCCACATGGATATTAACACTTCCAAAACTGAAACTCCTTATCTCCAGAAATGAATCTACCACCTCAACTCTCCTTGCAGCCCTCCGGTGTTAAGGATTATTACACTGAAGAGCTGGAATCCACCCTAAATTTTCTCTTCAGAATCAAAAATACATCGATTCTCCTGAAAGACTTCGACTACATTTATTTATTTATTTTATTTTTTAAACTTATCTCTAGCTTGGAAGGCAACAGAACAGTTATCCCAGCACTGCCTTCTGGAGTTTTGCAATGATCTAGCCGGCTGAGATGAAACTAGTGTAATATGATTATCCAGAGGAGACAGAGCAGACTAGGTGATTAACAGTGTTCAGTGATAACAGATCTCACCCTCATCCTTGGGAGGTTATAGTCATGATAGCCGACTGCTTTGAACATGCCTGAAGTGGTTGCTTATTTAGACAAGTTAAATGTAACAGAGAATTCCCTCTTTTCCTGGAAACAAGTTAGTGTTTCTTTAGATTGTTTATTCCTCCACAGCTGAACTTAGGGACAGTTATTTAGAAATAATAATTTATTACAGATAGATTGCGCTGGGTTTGGAACAGAGAAGTGACCATTTCATACACCATCTTATCTTGTAGAGAGTTTAGTACATATTAATACAGAAAATTGTGTCATTTATCTAAGTACGAGTGGCCTTTCTGGTAATAATATTGTCTAGAGAATCAGGTATGAATTCAAGCATATTTGTGTGACTTAAACATCCCTAGATTTCTTTTAAATTTACATAGTCCTTTTAAAAGGTTTGAGAGACCAGGCTCCACAAATTGAACCTCACTAGATAAAATAGATGTTAACATTCTTAGTATTTGTTCCAGATTTCAACTGACCAAATGAATGAAAAAGGTCTTTGCTAATTCTTAATAGTGGTAAATGCGACATTGGAATTCACAGTACTTTTTGTATTTGAACTTTACCTTAGCAGGTTCACAACTGACTGCAACACTCAATGCCCCTTATTACCTACAAATGGTTCTTAAAATTTGCCTCTAACTTTCATCTATTTAGTTTTTCTCTAATACAAAAATAAAATATTTATTCAACAGGCAGACATTATCACTGATTGGACTGACAGGAACTGTACTTTCTACACTTCAGTGAAGACTACTATTTTTTGATATCTTTTCCCTGTCTTTCAGTTGCATGTATCAATAACAACCATATTCTGCTGTATTATTACTGCTAAGTCAAACAATGCAATTTATTGAAACATATTCAATACAGTTCATTAAGATGATAAACCCATGTCACTATTTATAATTTCTGTATATCTCTATTGCACTCATGGATTCATTCATTTCTTCTAACAATACACATTCTTTGGAAACAGATTTGCCAAAATATTTATTTGATGAATGCTTTTTGTTTCTTAATTTTCTATAAATGGTACACAGCTTGTAGTTCAAAATTCTCAATCATTCTACTACTCTGAGTGAAGAAATTTCACCCTATTGATTTCTCCTGATCTTTTTTTGTTATTTTTCTACAATCTGAAGTTTTACTTTGATCATGATGCAGCAGCGCATTGTGCCCCATATAAGTTAACATTTATAGCTTTTACTGTAAATGGATATTCTAATATAAACTGTGTTACTAATACTAATTTGAATTGAGAAGTTCTCTCCAGCACTCCAGGGAACAGAAAGACACCACTTTAACAGACAAAATTCAACCCTCATTAACCTTATGAAGCAAATTTACTCTCAAATATTACAGGAATGGCTGAGGCTGAATTTAAATAAACTCAAGGAAATTTTTTGTGGTATCGCTTCATTAGACTGAAGAACTGCTAAAATTCTTGAAAGATCTGCTCACCATATTCATGGAAAGTTCAACTAAATTTCACTCAGTTTCTTGCAGCTGCTCCATTGTACTATATACAGAAAACTGCAAGCTTGTAAATGAATTGTAATGTATAAAAAGCAGATTTTCAAAATTCTAATAAAGTTTCTTTATGCTTCCTCTAAGGTGTCATCAGCTAACATCTATTAAAATCATCATGGAAATGGAACTGGTGAAATATGGACTCACTTTCCCAGTTTGAAATAGTAAACCACTTTGAAATCACACAGAGATTATTTTCAGACTCTGTTATACCAGAAAGAGAAATCCATTTACAGTCAAGCCAAAATAGGCCGATACCCAAGTTCTTATGGTCTACAGTTTCCTATCAACTAGTATCCGAACTGCAATCAGCTGGGTAAGAATCAAAAATCTAGTGCCATCAGCCATGTTTTAAAATTCCTTCTTTCTTGGATATAACTAACAAAGGTTGTTGTTTGGAATTTGTTTCACGAAGGTGTACAGAGACATGACCGGCCATGTACAGTTTTTAAAATATTTCTATCTTAATTTGTAGATTTCCACTTTAGATACATTTTTTAAAGAGCCAAATGAAGAAGATTCTGACACCAGCTATACCAGTTTGCCTCTGGAGTGATTTATGTAGGCGAACTGTTACTCTGGACCTTTCTGGAAGGAACCAAAGCTGAAGGTATCCCAATCTTCACTTTAAGATGACACTTGTATTTTAGAATTATCATTAGTGAATTAGCCATATGCATCCTTTCAGTAATCAGCCTTATTAAGAATAAAAGCTTATCTCCTATTCTCAGAAGTAATTACAATATACCCCTGATCTCTACTAAGTCTATTAAGAGAATTCTTGTTTTAATTCTTGACCCTTGGGATCAAAACCAAAATCACAGATTAAACAAAGTTAAAAACTTATCAGTAGCCCACTATAATACAAACTAAAATAAAAAGAGTGTCCACAATTATTTTGTATTCAGACTTTGCTTTGTATTGTGTTCAAACACTAATCCTTCCATTTACTCTAATACATTAACACAACAAAAGGGTGACTAATTGCAGAAGGGCACAGTAAGGTTCAGGTTAGTGCTCTTTTGTATTAGAGAAAAATAATATGTTTGAGATGGAGAAATTAAATTTTCTGGAAGAGGTCAGCATGGGAATCAAATGAATCCTTCTGATTCATGCAGAGTCATGCATTAACCACTTGAGATTTGGAAGAAAAAGACTTAAAGCTTTTTTCCTCCTGTTCAGATAATTTCCTTTAATAACTAAGACACTATTTTGTCTTCAGAGTATCAACTTTCCAAATTAGTTGAGTTCTGAAGGTCCTCCAGAGCACAACATCTATGATTAAACACTTTCTAAAGTTCATTCTACTAGTAAAAGTGGAAATTCTATTATTTTAGCAAGAGCAGGCATGTCAAATTTATCAAGGCATGATAGGACTGAGGATGGAATAGAAGTAAGGAATCTATGTTTGTAAGTTATATTCACAGGGCACAAAAGTTATTATAAACCTCATTATTATGTGGCACAGTAATCAAATGAAAAGTATGGTTATTGCAACTCTTCTTAAGCCTAAATTGTGAAGTATTACCTTCAAAACTTTAAAAGATAGTAATCCAGAGGCAGCAGAATTATACAAGCATAACTTCTTTAGCTTGGTTTATTCATAAGAACAGCCTGCATTTATAACTTACCCTCCTCAGGAGCTCTGGGGGTTGTGGAAATAAAAGCCATGTGCAGCGTTGCATCTTTTCATCCAGGTTGCAGTCTAAAAGGATGGTGGCCCCAGAAGTCCCTCCACTCAAATGCAGACTCCAGTTGAAACTGGGAAGAAGCACATGCAGAAGCATCACAGAGAACCCTGTAACATGATTCCTTGAGCCAGGGGTTACTGTCATGGAGAGCATCACCTGTTTTTTACAATTCTTTAATGGTGCCAAAGAACATCCAGAAGGTGGATCAAAAGCTTAATGTCTGGCTGCTCAAACAGTTAAGCAACTAATTTGTTGCTAATTTATGCACTTTCACCACCACCACTTCTCCAGGTGTACTGATGTGCAGCTGAGGATTGTAAGTCAACAGGCTGCCTCTGCATCTAAGCGTTCTTGCTCCCCAAAGCTGTGGCAGATATATGGTAAATTACCCCCAGTGCGCTGGAAACACTACTGCTACTGATCCATGGAACTAGTTACTGCAGAGGAAAAGAACTGATGCATGTGTACTGCATATGGGAAATGAAATCTTAGTATGGAAGAACAGCACATGTGCAGTTTTATTAAATTTATACCTAATTCCTAAGTTTTGATTCTTCAAGAAAAAAAAAAAGTTACTTTTATATTTGTAAATGGGATTTGTGGGTTTGATATCAAAAAGTTCCTGCAAAATAGAAATTCCGTGCTTTGAACAGCTATATGAGGCAATTGTACCCAAAGTGAAGACATAAAATTAGAATAAAATACAAATTATTCTACAGCACTAACAAACTGCCTGAATTACCCAAATGCCTCATGATTTTGGGCACAATTACGTTCATTAATAGGAAAAAAGTTGAATAACATCATGCTTCAGATCACAAGTTGAATAACATTGTCTTAGGCTAATACATTGTGACAGCTCCTGCTTAGAATATATTACTTAAGATCTGAAAGTTTTGATCATAAAATTGTCTTTTCCAGAGCTTCCAAACAAATAAAATAATAATATAAGAAGAGAATGACTAAAGGTCTAGAAGTTAATATTTCAGAACAAGTGAAAATATTTCTCAGTTAATTTAAACATTTGTCTCTATGTATCGTTGACATTTGGAGCCAGAGGAAGTGGTGTTAAGAAGTAATTGCATTCGCTGCCTTCCAGATATCTTTTATTGGTTCTCAAGTGGATCTGAATTCAAGAAATGGCTCTGCATGTTTGTGTGCATAGGGAAAATATTTCTTTTGACATTTTGTTCTCTGGTAGCATTTTTATGCTTACGCGTATATAAATAAATTCTTTGAAAAGCAAACTTTTTCACTACACATTAATGAAAAGGGGACAAGGAGGCAGCTGTTATAATTCTGTTTATAGGAGGAAACATCACAGATAAGGATCTTTAACATATCTAACCTTTTCCAAAAGATTTCTTTATTTTAACCAATAGGAATTTTTTACCTGGATCACTGCTGTATAAAGATTAGACTAATTGCAAAAAATCACAAAAAAAAGCACAAGCACTTCAAAGACACAATCCAACAACCATACAATCAATAGGCAATGGATTAAGCCCCTTATAACCATTATACAGCTGGAGTTATGAATGGAAACCAGACTTTTACCAAACTTGTACGCTAGCTCTGATAAACAGCATTTTAAATGATACATCGGAGAGCCCAAGTGCCTTTCTTACTGGGACTGCAATGGACCAGCACCTTCTGGTGCAAACCATCACCTGGTCTAAACTTATTTTCAGTGTATTAATTTTATTCCTTTCTTTGCGATACAATTACAATAAAGTTTTTATTTATTTCTCATTTTACAAGATTAATTAGTAATTTCTTAATTTCTCATATATCCCTAATTGCAGATGGTTTTAGCTATTGTTTAGTCCATTTTTTGTTGATTTTATGTACTAAAGTACCATTTCAGACATGTAATAGGAATCCTCCATTTCTCTGCAAAGCAAACCCAAAATATATCACAGAAAATTAAAATAGAGAATGAAAGTTAAATCTATAATTTGTTACACGTCAAATGGAGGAACAGCCAGAGTAAGTATGGAGATGGCAGCAGCAAAAAGTGACTTAGTTTAGTAATATGTAATGGGATTCTGTTTAAGGAACTGACTCATAAATAAAACAAATGTAACCAATATCCCAGCATCTTTTTCTAACAAATTTGGACAGATGCAACTATCTCCTGAGGGTGCAACAGTGGGCTGGCCCCAAGGAGACAAATATGCAGTGAAGGCCCCTCCTGACAAATTCACCCCAGTCTGCCTGGAAAAGGCACCTGCAGAGCAACTCCTGTACTTCCCACCATAAGAGCTGATTCCTGTGTGGCTCCTCTTCTTTTGCATGAGCGTTGCTGGCTGTGCTGATGAAACGACTCCCACTGTGGGGCAGCAGGAGTGAGGCTGCTCTTTTTGCAGGCAGTTCTGAAGAGCCCTGAGCTCTCCAAGGAGCCAGTCTGAAGTCACAAACCCTCTTTGGTGCTCTCCCTTCATGGGGCACTGGCTCTCACCATGCCTTCTGGGCACAGCTCCAAGTCCTTCCATCAGCAAATAAACTATGGTTAGACAGAAGAAAAGAAAAAAAAAAAATCAAAAGCTATCAAACAGAAAGATGTCGCTGGAAGTTCTTGAGGCACAGGTTAGTGGAAGATGAGAAGACTGCACTGGGCAAATATGGCTTTTTAGTTCTTGTACTCTGCCCATGTTCCAGATTAGTGGGACCAATATGGCTGTTCGTGTGCATTCACCCAAGTCCTGGACTCAGGTTCCTGAAACTGCACTCTCTAGCTGGGAACAGGGGACAACAAAAATCCCAAGTCCTGCCAAGAGCAGTGACAGACACTCAAAAGTAAATGCCAGCAACAAAGCAGCATGGCGGGTGGATTGGTTCATGCTGTGCCTGTGCTAGGTCAGACAGGAGACAAGCCAAACACTGCTCCAGTATGTACCCCTGATGTGGTCATTAATATTTGCTATAAAAAGTACTGATGACTTCCACTTGTCCCCATGTGGACAAGACTAGATATCATACTCCACAGAGCAACTTGCAGAGTTGTTATTCTAGTCATGATTAAAAAAATTTCATTGGTCGTCTTCCATACTAGTGCAAATACATGACACCTAGCATTATATGTCTGAATATTGTTATATTATACTGTAAAATAGCAGATGTGGATGGAATACCCTGGCAGCTTCCAGGCTGAAGTCAGTTTCATTATATTTGCAAAAGGCAAATACAGATACATCAGTGTACTTTATAATAATGTCATATTCCTGACACTATAGTATAAGTTGATTTGGTGTTTCCATTAGAAATCTCATTTTCAGAGGCTTATGACTCATCCATCTGAGGTTTTCAGGATGAGATTTACCATACAGACCTCAGTCTACTTGTAATTCCTCCCCTAAAAAATTGGTCAGTGTTGGTTATCTGCACATTTTAAATCCCAAGAGCTCAAACAAACTGTCTTCTTCATGCCTTTTCATTTTTTTAACATTATCAAGTATTTGTGTCCTTCTGTATGAATATAAAAGCAATTAAGATATTTAAGTTAAAACATCATTGCTTCCTCATGTATGACATTCTATGTGCTAAACCAGAATGTTGAGAGCTTACTTGGGAAAAACTGAAAAAATTCTTTAAGAACGAAACAAGCACCTACTACTATTTTGTCAGTGATTTTCAAAGCACTAGCTGAAAATCTATGTTTAATATATAAATATATTGAGCATTGTATCTAATGTTTAATAAATGCCACCATATTTCACCCCAGGGTTGCTGTCACACATGCAGATGCATGCAGTTGACATTCAGCCATTCTCTGTAGCATTATCAAGAGGTTCTTATCTTTTACGCTACCACAAGCATCACACCACTGAAGGTCTGAATGAGTATCTTTGCAATTTTTAAGCCTGTACAAGCAAATCCACTGAAGATTTATATAGGTTTTGTATTCACTATAAAACATCATTTATCGAACTCTAGTCGCGGATTGCATTTTCCGAGTTATATATGTTTGTAGGCTCGAAGTTTAACAAATCATGGTACTAATAGCTTCACAAGGTTGTCATGAAAAACTTAGAACTGATTATTCTTTTTTAAATGCCTTCAGGTTTTTATCTGAGCTATACAGAAAGGCTGTTAAGAATGTTAAAAAAATCATTTCAGCTATTACATATATCAGGAATATAGGCCAATTTCCAAAATATTACTTAGACATAAAATGCTGGCTATTGCAACATATATATTTCCAGCATGCAGCACCCAGAGTGGAAATCAGAATCCCAGCAACTGGAGAATGGGTCATACCTGGATCACAACTTGTCAAGCAAACAGATAGAAACCTGCATAACATGAGAATACTCTCCAAGGAAAACTTGAAAGGTAATCAGTAGGGGAATTTTTAAAACTTATATTCCATCTTTTTTTAGACTTAAAAATCAGCTGGAAATATCTGGTTTGGCTATTCATAAGGTTATACACTTAACAGAGGAAAGATGCCTAAATATTATGGTCCACTACACACAGCACTTATAAGACAAAAGACAGATGCTTCATTTTTCCAAAGTAGTATTTTTCATCTTCCATAGGAACGTCTTATTAACAGTTGATACTATACATGAAGAGTTGAAACTCTTCTGATTTTCTAGAAATTATTTAATAATTCATAATTTTACTTGGCTAGGAAATTTTAACACTAAGAACTGAAGTGTTTCACCACGATCCTGCTCTTGAACTTTGGTACTACCATCACTCCTTCAGAGAAAATGTCTCTGAACATTCTGTCTAACCTGTCTTTTATAACAAAATGACTAGATCTGTGGATGAAGGGATAGCAGTAGATTTCTATTGCTACCTTCATTTCAAAAAAGCTTTCGAGAAAACATCCCAAAGCATCTTTGCATGACGTCATGGCCTACATTGTTGGACTACTCAACAGTTAAAAAAACCCATTTTATTATCAGATACAGGATAACACATAAAGTTTTCTATAGCAATCTATATTATTTTGTAACTGGGCCAAAATTATTATTTTTGACTCCACCCAGAACTCAGTTAAGGAACACTGAAAAGATAAATAACATGTGTTCATTTTAGCATACTCAGAAAGAATAAATGCATAAGTTATTCACATGGTGTAAGGTTCTTTTTAACTATGTAGAAAGTAAAGTGGTGTAGGAGGGAAGAAACAATAGTGAAAATAGTGTCCTTCCAATATGTCATCTATTCTCTGCACAGCTGAAGAACAAGCTGCTCTCCATAACATAACATATATCTCATCAAAACAAGGTGTTTAAGCATGCTACCCATGCCTTCTTATCACAAAGGTATTACCAGTTTCACTTACTTGATTTAACATCAGACAGCAGGTAAATGAGGTAAGATAAAAATAGAAAAAGCTCTTCACTTTTAGTATAACCACTCTGTCACAGATTGCCCTATAATCCAATATTGAATGTTAGAACATCTTCAACTAATTACAAAATGTAAACAACACAATGCAGAGCCATTTGGTCTCTTGATAAGATTTTGCAGGTAGGAGTCTGTCTAGTAATTAATTAGCAAAATGCTTGAAGTACAAAGGAAGAAACAAAAAGGAAACCACAAATTCAAGAGGATTGTCTGGTTCAAGTTAGCAGTACCTACATCAATGTGCCTTAAAGAACAGTGAGCCAGTTAATGTTTTATCATCTTCAGTTTACTTTGCCGTAACTGTCTATCCTATGCTAATAGAAACATATAGAAATATAACAAAGCAGAATGACTGTTCTCATTGCCCCACTTTCCCAAGTTTTCTGTTGTATATGCTCTGCTATAGATAAAACATAAAACCTTACCCCAGTCAGAAGGGGATGGTCTCATGTGCCATCAGGTTGAAGTGGGTTGCCTGTGTCTGCACACCACTCTACCACACTGCTGAGTTACCACATGATACTTCCCACTCATTTCACTTCTAAAATGAGTGGGAAGTATTATGTCTTCTCCTGCAACATGTTCTCATAGTTAAAAAAAAAAAGGAAAATGCCTCCAGTAATATATTTGCTTAACTCCTGCAAGCATTGAGCTAGGCTGTTTATAAAATCAAGGAATGTAAAAGGAAATTATGAAGCTGTTCTTAACTGTTCTCCAAAGCACTTTTTAGTATGCCATTTCTTTTCAGACGATACTGTTGACCACAGTAGCAAAATCACATTTCCAAATAATATACTACATTACAGATTTTTATTGAATAACCCCTCTTCAAATTTGTATGTAGAATGGTGACAAAATAGGGCATGTTTAGTGGTAGCAATACGACTTAAAACATTGATAAAAGCGTGGAAGGCTAGCGGCAGAGAGTGCAATAAAACATTTTATATTTGTTCTTTCACTTATTAATCTTGGGGATTTATTGAAAGCTTAGAAATCTTAACCTAGAAAAATAATAGGGAAGCAGTGGCTGGTGCTTTTCGTAGTCAGAGATTAATGGAAGCCTGCACTTGGACTTTTTAATTCTGCTCTTTCTTGAGAAACTGAGAAAGCCCTACAGGTTAGACACACATACACACACAAATTATGATCCTACCTATCCACAACATCAGAAAACAAAAACAGGCAAATGGTTCAATAGTACAAGGTTACAATAAAATTAATCCTAAAAACTCATATATGGAATTAGAATCTGAAACAAATCTGACTGGTATGAAGCTATTTCTACCACCCATTGCTCAGGTCTTAATAATTTAGATATACCTAAAGATAATTAGGATTTTAGTTAACAAGAGAGAAACTAGGGCCCAGCTGGTTTTCTTATCAAAATGCGCTTGTGACAAATGCTTTTGTTTCCTTTGCATTTGAAATTAAAATGCTATAGAGTTACCTCAGTGTCACTTAACTGAGACAGATTTTATTTATGTATGTATTTGGTTGAAAGAGAATTCAAACTTACTGTTTTGCTCCTTCTCAGTTTTCACATGTGAAAACAATGGAAGATTTCTACATTCTCCAGTGTGTAAAGAAAAACATATTTCAGTGAGCGTGATGTCTTCATAAATATAGTATGGTTCTTGTCTCCCTCTCTATGTTATGTAAAGTATGTCAGAATTAAAGAGACTTTTTTTTTTTTTACAAAAATGGAAGAATACAATTTTCCTATCACATTTAACATGTTAGCAGTGGGCAGTGAAATGTTAGCTACTGAAATAAGAATGGGAACATTCACATTTGACAAGGAATCCTTCCCATCTTAGTCCTATGTCCTTAAACACAGTTTCATTGGGAGCAAATGAAGGTTACAACCCTTACTTCCTATGTAATGAATTCTTGCAGAAGTATGTTATGCACCCTATGACTTTTGGGTAGTAAAGACAGACATAATAATATGGTTTTAGTTCAGCAAAGAAGCGAGCTTTTCTTTCTCCACAAAGATACAGATGGACTACAATGGCATCAAGTATAGTACAAAAATTCCAATTAACACCTTTTCACCCCCTATATTTTTCTTCCCAATGACTGCACCAACAAATGATAAGTAATTTAGGATGGTTTTGTTATATCTCATTACAAATAAATTCTTCTTAAATTCTAATCACTGCTATATCACTATGTTAAAATAAGGTTTCAAAAAACTCAAAAGGCAAAACACATAATAAAATCTGTAACAAAAACTAAGGCTTTTGTCCACATCCATGTTTGTAACATAGGCTTAAAAATCTACATGCCACTTCCTATAGTGAAACCTAAGAAAAGAGAGGAATCAGATGGAAAATCTTTCTATGGACTCCTGAACTGCAATTTTTAACCTCAGCTACTCAACAGTATTCCATATGAAAAATGCTAGTTAGCACAGAACTACAGGGATAAAAATCCACAGCTCATCTTTCAGTAATTATTTTAAGATCATTTATGAAGAATAGAATAACAAGTAATTAGTTATCAAAATGAATAAAAAAAAATTTCCCAGGTCCAGATTCATGATCTTCCAGTATGAACACTCACTCGCTTTAAAAAAAACAGTTCTCAAAACTGCTATAAAATGAAAATCACAGTAAAGACTTAAGACATTAAATCAAATACAGAGAAATTATCTTGCTACTCAGAATTTGCATTTAAACAGTCAAAATGAAGTGGCCAATGTATCACAAAAATAATAAAAACCTCACGTGATATGAATACCAAAGCAATTAAAATAAATAAAAAATATCAATCTAAAAGACTAAACAACTGACCCCATTTAGTGATCAAAACTTTTAAGCCCACATTTACAATAGTGGACTTAAATATATCTTGAATCACGTTACTTCTCTGAACTTAGAAACCAAAACAACCCGTGCAAAGTGCCAACATGTTTAGATCCAATGAAAGGCAAATAATATAATTTTTCTTTTCAGTAATGAGTAGATTAAACACATCAAAAGAACTAATCTTGATCACTTCCCCAGCTTCTTCGTTGTGAAGGAAAGCCATAAAGCACCACTATCTCTGATTTTCTTTTAGTACATTGAATTATAAAGTCCTATGCTCCACTAAAAAAAATGGTCACAACCCAAAGTCCCACTTTCGAAATTCACTTTGCAACAGTAGCACTTAAAAATGCAAGGGACACAAATTGCCTTGAGATCATCTGTTTTCATACCTTCTCATTAAAGACTACTGTTATTTCATTTAGGTTTTGTGCAATGATATTACATTGCTATTATTCACCATATTGAGAAACCTAATTGTTTTTCAGGTTATTTCCAAGTCTGTGCTCATTCACCTCTAAACTTCTCATGTCGACTCATGTCATGTACTCATTTATTCTAAATTATTTTAAGTCAATTAAAAGACTTTTCCAGTCTTAGATCCTTGCCTGAAATCAGACTATATCTCACCTTGTCTAAGCCCTAGACAAACTGTCTTGCCCTTAATGCCAGAGTTTTTTAGATTAAAATAAAATATCATACAGTAATCCACTAATGTGGGATAGAAATTATTACATTTAACTTTAAAATCCTTTCCCTGGCCTCAGTATTTCTTGGGTTGAATAGCGTACTAATGATACCAATATTGGGTTTCCTTCAGACGGTGATCTGGAGTTATTCTGCATCTGGATTACTTTGCTCTCTAACCACACGGAAGGAAAGGAAATATATATATATATATATACACTGAAGATATACATGATCTATTAGTTCTTTCTAAGCACTACCACTTAATGTTTATGCTGTGAGCCATTTTTTTTCCAGCACTGGATATCACTTGCGAGTGACATCTGTACTGCAGACTCCACTTGCTAAGTTAAAAATCTTGTGAAGCTAAAATCTTGTGAAGTTGCCTCATTATACTTTACCTTATCACACATCCCATCTCTCCGATACTAAAAGGCAGCCCCTGATAAATTTGTCTCAAAAAGAAAGTTTTCTATTCTCAAGAAAGATTCGGATCACCAGACTTCAAATATTCTCCGAAGTGCATGGCAGAAAGAAGGATGAAAAACTATCAGGGCTCCAAGTGAGGGCTTTTCCTGATGAATGATCAAGGAAGAGCAGAACTACCTATTCATCTTTCTTAACCAGCTGCTTCTACACTGTGCACTCCCATCCTACTTTATCTGGATATTAAGAACTATCTTCTCTCAACCTGACGAAACAATACTTTTCCTAAGAAGGAAATCTGCACCACAGAACTAAGTTCTTCCATTAAAGAATATCAAAACACATGAAGTAAATTAAAAACATTATTTCTACTGATTGTTTATACCCAGCAAGAAGGTTGCACCAACAGCGCACAATTGCATTAATATTGAGTTTTCCACATGAGGCACCTTCGAAACCTATTCTGGTTTAGGAGATCAAGATTGTAGCCTACAACTTCAGATTTGTGCATTCCCTGGAGCTACATAAACAACATTAGAGAGAATTCAATTTCCATCTAAGAAGGCTATGTGCAGCCATTGCTAAATACTGATGTTTGGACATTTACACACAGACTAAATTAACCTGATAATGTTACTACACTGGCATTACAATTTATGTTTTATAAATATGGTTTTGTGCTTACTGTGTCTTCACAGTAATTTTGAAAACAACTTCTATACTGTATAATACTTGATTCATTCTATTAAGGAACATTGATATAAATTATACTATTTTAGCTCTTTTATCATTCACAATTCTTTGCAGAGTGATCAAAGATCATATGGATAAATAACGATCAGTCATTCATTCTAGAAAAAAAAAATCTTGTTTCCTAGGCACATTAAGCTTAAACTCAGTAACTAGGTTTCACTGCTGATTTAAGTAAGAACTACTTTGCAGTAACTGGCACTCCGTGAAATGAAAGCATAACTGAAGGAAAGACTTATTTTTTCTAGTTATTTTTTGTACTTTCACAAGACATCCCCTTTGCTTAATGACTGAAAATAATTTCATGTCTTTAATAATGATTAATACATTAAAGTGACAACATGAGACGAATCCCACTTATACAATAATATATTACACATTAATGGATTTGTCATCCTCACTCTTCTACTTGAAGATCATGTTTTTGAGAGTTACCAACCCAAGATGCTTCAGAAAAGACATGTCAAACTTCTCTGTAAGGAAATAATAAATAACTTGCCCTTCCTCCTGTCTCACCGAAACATTTTGAGATTTATGCTTTAAGATACACATATAGGCGACAAGAAGTGCATATTCTTCTGGCTTGTGGATCAAAGTGTCCAGACACATAGCAGACTAGAGTCTTGTTGGCCTGGCTCTGTTTCCAGACAATTTCAGCTCATCTCCCCAGATTATCTGACAACATTAATAGTTTACCCAGATTAAAAATTTTTCATTTGAAATCCCTAAATAAGAGATACTTTCCATTCATTGGCTGCCTTTATCTTATTAAGCTTTCCCCAGACTAAGAAACAAAAGAACTCCTCAGTTCTCCCAGTTTTACATAAAACCCAAATAGTACATTGAACGAGAGACTCAGGGTCTACTCTTCCTCTCTCTGACGCCTCAGAAAGATAATTACCAATTTAATTCCTGTGATGTAGCCAAAGGTGACAAGACATAGATGGTAACAAGGGAATATTAGTTGTCAGTGTAGCTTTCTTTTAGGGAATGTACACCTTAAGTTGTTCAAAGCAGAATGATTCAAAATTCACTCTGCTACCTTCAACAGTTTGTATAATTCAGAAAAAGAAAGCATTCAAACAGACCAAACACTGAACCTGAGGCCGTAACTATAACGAAGCACTCAATGATAGTTTAAGACTACTGTAAACAAAAAAAATGAAGCAATGAAATGAAACACTGAAGCTGAAATGACAATTACTCGGTCAAAAAACAGTATGCAATTTTGCATTCTTAATTTCAGGACAAACCTAGGAAACCAGTAAGAAAAATGAAGCTTTACTAATTTTACTTTAATAGACTGTGATTGAACCTCAGCCCTCCTATTCTTCAGGGGCAACTTCATCTTACTGGTCCAGAGAGAAAGATTACCAAATTTCCACAAGGTTTGTGGGCCTATACTGACAGAATTGGATTTCTGCTCTTTTCCATTACCCAAACTGACTCTTTTTATATTATTTCTTCCTCCTTCTCTGCCTTCTTTTTAAAGACAATCAGGTTTAGCCAGCAAAGAATGATTCTTTGCATTGCTGATGTGAATCTGTCACTGAGTTAAAAATCAACACCTGAAGCACTTTGATGCTCCTGTGAGTTTGTCAGATCTTTGACTGTCTTGTAACAGTACCTCCTATGCTTCTGTTTCAGTATCGTATCAGGCTATCAGCATGAATCTAGACACAGAAGCTGTGTATCCTCCAGGTCACTCCTCAGTCTTCCTACCCACATGCAAACTCTTTGGTTTGCTACATTTTCAAGAAAGTAAAACTGGACTTGAACAACAGCAGCAGTAACATCATCTCTAGCACATCAACTGTCTCAGCTCCACCACTTTTACCTCTGCATGACAGTGAACACGATCTGCAATCAGGACTGCTATTACAATGGAAACATCACTTAAAGCTCTACATTTCAGAGACTTTGTTTCGTTTTCTCTTTCCTCCTCCTCCAATGCTAACAAAAGGTGTGGTTGGTGACCTCAGCTAAAAGCAAACACCCATTCAGCCTCTCTCTCACTTGCACCTCCTGTGGGAGGGGGAGAAAACGGAAGGCAGGCAAAAAAATTCACAAAACAAGATAATGACAACTTAATTCAGAAAACAAAAACTCTGTATGCAAGCAAAGCAAAGCAGAGTAATTAATTTGATGCTTCACAGTGCCAGGCAGGTGTTTACCACACCCAGAAAAGCACAGCCTCAGTGTATGTAATGGTTACATGGGCAGACAAACACCATAACCACAAACATCCTCTCTTTCTCTTCCTTTCCTTGATATTTTACTACGGAGCAAATCATCATATGGTATGGAATATCCCTTCAGTCAATTTGTACCAGCTGTCCCAGCTATGTCCCCACCCAACCTTCTGCTCACCCCCAGCCTGTTCTCTGGGCATAGGGTGCAGGGAGAGAACACCTCGTTGACACTGTGCAAGTAGTGTTTAATAGTCAAAGCACTGTTGTGTTATCACACTATTTTAGCCACAAATACAAATCACAGAACCATACAGGCTGCTCTGAAAAAAAGTTAACTCCATCTCAGTCAGACCTACTAGGAAAGGTTAATAATTTAAGTCTGTTAGCTTGCTATGGGAATTAGAAGGTAGAGATTGAAAACTATGAATTTTCCATAAAACCTTAATGTTCTCCAGTGTCGAATAAGGCAAACATCTTTGATTCTCTGGTGTTCCTTATTCTGTCAAAATAAACTCAACTACTTTCACACTTCAGATGTCTTGTGCATAGGGCTTTCTCTATTATAGGAAGCAGGAAGAAGGCAGTCATTGGGACTTTTATTCTATTACTTGTTTACAAAGAAATCACAGACATCCTTGTAGATACCAGCAACAGCTTCCCCAGCAAATCCCCAAGATAGTAGAAAAACTAACTACCTTCCCAAACTCTTGAAAAAAGTAAACAGGGAAGCAAGTTTTCTAACCTTAAATGTCCTGACAGAAGTTTGGTAAGCTAATGCCACAAATTCCTTCCAAAAAAACTTCAAAGTTTGGGAACTAGATTGGTTTAACTGTTTAACAAGAAGTTCCGTCTTAAATTTCTGCAGGGAAATTTCTAGGACAAAGTGAGGAAGACCACTTCTCTAGTCATGAAAGCTGTTAACCATCCCACTATGTTCATTGGCAAAATTTTTTATTCTGCTGCTGTGCTGTTTTACTATATTCTGCTTTTGCCTTGAAGAGCTGACATGATTTTGATGAAGAATCAAGATGCTGGAAAATAATTCTGTAGTCTGAATTCCACAGCAGCTTATAGTGTCTGTCACCCGTAATAATCTTGATATCCATTAGCTTTTCTCTATTTTTTTTTTCCTCTCTCTTTTTCTCCTGAGACTCAGCTAAGGAAAGGGATGGATCCCTATTAATAGGAACAAAAGGTCCCTCAAAAAGAACTTTTGTAGCATTTAACAATACTTTTTAAGAAATAGGGTTGATTTAAAAAAAAAAAAATAAAAGCAAACACCTACATTAACAACCTCACTTTGACAATCAAACTCCACTGATTCATGCTTAAATTTTCATATGGATCCTTGGACTCTGTTAAAAGAATAGGAATCACTTCTGTTCTTAAACAAGACCACATGTAAGTTCAGCTGCACTGAGGTCTAAAAATCTTTGAAACTGCATAGTAATGAACCCATTAGAGGTTGTTATTTCATTAGTTTGAATATACAGTATTTGTACATGCCTCTATTTATCCTGAGATTATCAGTAAACCTACATTTTTTCTTTCAAAGCATCAATAACATCTGCCTGTTTTTTCACACCTTTGTCTCTATTTCTGCAATCAAATGAATAGTCTATAATTCAGGATAGAACTGGTGATGAAGGAAAACCAGGAAAGCCTCCAAGAAAAGTACAGGACTACAGCTGGGCTACTACAGATCCCTTAGAACAGAGTTTTCAAACTGTCCTCAGCCCTTCTGGCCACAGGTCACACTCTTCTTTCCAGACTGACAGCCATGTCATTGGTCAGTGTTATACTCCCATCACACCACTTTCTGTAGTACTGTTCTCATAATGGGACAAAAGGTTTGTTCACATTGCACTGTTTTGTGTCTGCCTGACTTGGTTGATTTGGTATCCAGCATTAGTGTTTTCATCTGTTATTCCTGCTGCTGTTCTTTGCTAGCATGTTTTGGCTGTGTTCCAAAGATAACTGTCTTTGGAACAAAAAGAACATCCTAACGGGAAGAGCTTCAGTAGGGCTACCAAGCCCATGTTGCATCTAAAATGAGATGCATTTTAGAGAGATGTGCAAAGCTTATGAAAGCAGCTTTTCTTCTGTCCTGTTTCTGGCCTCTGCCATCTTTCTGCCAGTTTCCTGCTTATGCTCACCCTCAGGGCAGTTCTCAGTCTTCCTGGCAGCTGTGTTTTTCTGCTATGAGTGAAACCTTATATCCCAAATATTAATGGTCAATCAGTTAGCCACAGCTGGGAGCTGGCTCTTCCATCCCTCAGTTGTGTCATGGATCAAAGCATACTTCACAATGTACACAACGGATTGAAATTAACCTCACTATAAGCATTCAAACTTGCAATTCCCCAGAAAATTTCTGTAGACTGAACTACAGGCTGATATATTGTCATATTTCTTAATGAAAGTTGAGTATTTTTATTATTAGTTCACTTTATATTTGAAGAATAAAATAACCCTTAGGTATTTTCCATTTACATCAGTTAACAGCTAATAAATGATCAACTGTTGTAATATTTTTCTCTGATATTTCAATTTCTAAAAGTACTAGATTTTTATTATCTTAAAACTGCAGGACTGAGCCATGTATTTTCTTACCATGTACTAAAATCCATCATTTGCAGTCTTGTCAGTATCTTTATCTTCCTTTGTTCCTGCACTCACTTGGGCTTATATAAAGATACTTCTGTTATTTATATATTGAATGTTTTCTTATGCTTTCAACACTATTAAAATACTCAAGTCATGTAAAACATCTGACCTTTAGAGCTGAGACAATAAGAACAGGCTACAGTTTATTATGAAAATATTGCTGTTATGAAATATTCAGTAAACTGGAAATGCCAGAGAAAGGAAGCAATATCTTATATTTGAAATGTGATTTAGATTTATTTATACAGTTTCTCTTACTTTGAATCAGATTCTTTTTCCAATTAATCATGCAATTAAATGTTTTTAGCCATAAAATTTTGCTTTTAATTACAGCAATTTCATTCAGAACACCAGCTCATATAATTTCGGTAAATGTGCCTGTACATCCATACTTCACTGTGCATGAAATTCTCTTCAGAAATCATCTCAACTTCTGCCTGGTTCCTACCCACCCACTAGCCCACTAACTCATTGCAAGTATTACTTATATGAATTAAAGATTTGTATTACAAGATTTCTAAGATATTATTCCTATTGCGTGACGGTGTGCGTGAAGGGTGATCCTTAAGTGTGAAATCCCAAGCAATAAACTCTATTAAATCACATGATAAAGAGGTTAATGCAATTTGGAATTTTAAAGCATTTTAAAACAGTTTAGTCCTAGAATTTGCACTACTGATCAGGCAGCAAAGCTGTTATTTTTACGACTTCAGTATTTTAGGGTTTAGTATACTCTGAATTATCTCTTGGGGTCAGATAAAACCAACAAATTTTGACTCTTAGGCAAGAACCCTTCAATGGAAGAAGTCTTGAATATCCATTTATTCGAGCACAACAAAATTCCTGGGAGACAAAGAATCAACCCCAAAAACAACAGCTTGACTTTCATGACTTCTTGAGTTAGAAAAGTATTCATGTGGCACTGCCGCCACATATAAATTCAATATGGAAATTAAAAGTCTTAAGAGGGAGAGAGATAAGGAATTCTTTTTGCTAGGAAAAGAATCTTATGTTCTCCTACAGGAGGATTAAATGTTCATTTATCTCCTGTGATGATTTAAAGGATGACATGTTGGGGCTAATCGATCTTAACATATTTCCTTCTACAGCAATAAAACCCCAAACCCCTAAAAAGCCAATAGGATAAGTACAACCAGTTTACGATTAGGATCTGATGGTTTCTCAGACTTTCTCAGGATACTGGAAATGTTTCTTTCCTCAAGAAAAGCTATAGAATTCAAGAACTGAAAAAGAAGAAAAATCAAAACCCATAGGAAAACTTGAAAACTGAAACAGTCTTCCAAATCTCATATTCACTCTTCTTTGATCTTCAATTACTTCTTTACAATTAAAAATCCCATACAACTCAGAAACATTCTCAACCAGCTTGGTGAGGAGAACTGAAAAGTTTGACCAGTATAAAAACCTTTAGCAAAGGTATTACCAGGCTTGATTGTGCCTTGAATTCCCAAATTTTGTCGCAGAAACTCTTCTGATATTAATCTTTGCAAACAAGCAACACAAATAAGAAGGACCTCTTCATTCAGACAAAAAAAAAAGTCTTTTGATATAGGCTTACCTAAACTTGCTTTAACTTCTGATGTTAAAAGATTCCAGACACATACAAATATAACTGATGCATAAATTTAATCCAATAAAGCAAATCATTGTCTGAGCTGTTTCATATAACTCATGACACACTTCAATTGTCATATATGCTAAAATTGATTGAAATCCTGACTGTACTTGCCTTCAGAGAGACAGAAATCCTAAGTCTTTCAATGCAGAAAAACAAATGTTGGGTGTTTGTTTTTTTTTTTCCTAGTAAGTACAGGTTTCATATTAGCAGTGAATTTCTAATCAATGTAATATGATATAATCTAATTTTTTACTCTGAAGCAGAAAAATATGCAATCTCTAGCAACTTCTTCTGAGGGCAAGTACAATTCATAATGAAAATTAATTTCATATTTCTATTTCCTATCTCCTACAAATAACAAATACTTGTAACACAAGGACAGATGTTTTTAATATATTCTGTTATCAGATTAGAAACACAAGCAAAGTGGATGGAACAAAATCCACCAGGATAAAGGACACAATGCATAATGTTACGATCCTATTAGCATAACAAAAATGTGTAAATTATGTTGGTGCTGAGAAAACTGAGAATAGTCCTTAAACAGAATCCAGACAGAAGATATTTGAGAATGTTATGAAACCTAATCTTCACATTCCGTTACTAAAATAAGAAATCACTTAGTAGTAAACAGTTGCTCTGAATCAAGACTTATTGGGGAATACTAAGTAGGAAAGTAAGGTGTATTTTAGAAACTGTCTACCTTAAAAATACATGTTGTAACTTACTTTTGTTTTCTAAGTATGAAATCAGAGCTCTGAGATTTCTTCAATCAGACCATTTGCCATTAGAAACAAGCAAATTAAAAAAAATTACCATGTTTTAAAATTACATGATTGATAGGAAGGAACAAATATATTCTATTACACAAATAATACTGGACTTCCTAATAATATGACCAATAAGAACTGTGAAGATTTGGCAACTGGTTTGGAAGGCAGACAAAGAAAACCCTCACAACAGCCACAAAGTTACACTCATTATACAAGAATACAACTTCATACACTATATTAAAATTCATTTTCTAGGGAGGTATCATCTTAATATTGCAATTCAATGAGATATTTTCCCCCTATCAGATTCCATTAGCATGTGGAAGATGCATGCATTTCCAAGGCAGAAGTTAATCCAGACAAAACTGGAGACAATCCAAGGTAAACCAGAAATTAATATGGAAGCTGGGTCAGATTCTGGTCTTGAGAATTTTTTTTCATTTTCAAAGGCTTCTTAAGAGAAGCAGTCAGCATATGAAATATCTTCTAAATAAAACCTTAAGCACCTTCTTTTAATTACTAGGCTCTCTTTTTATAGATGTGAGACATGAGCACCTCAGAAACAATCTCTTACCCTAAAACCAAACACGTAAGAAGTTAGAGCACTCTATAGGGAAGAATCTGTTTCTTAAGATATTATCTAGATAAAGTACATAATCAGATATTCAGACTCACAATTTCACAGCAGCTAAAGTTAGTAAAGACTGAATTCACACTGACTCATAACAAGTACACTATATAATCAGTATGTTTAAAATATAAAAATCTCTTATGTTTTAGTTACCTTACTCCTTCTATTGTGAATAGGAAGAGATCAGAGATGGAAAATGTTTATTCCAAGGCTGTATTTATGAAACAAATGCATCCCCCAGCAGCCTTTGTTTTGCAAAGTACATCAAGCTTTTATGAATCAATCTACCATCCCATCTCAGATGTCTGTTCTGGCCTGAATTACATACTGATGACATGAACTGTGGTTGTCTCCTGGGCCTCTATTTGAACAACTTTACTGGAAAAAACCTTCTCCTCACACAGATGAGAGTGATTGCGATTTTTTTACAGCACAACATCAGACTCTTCTACTTCTTTTGTGAATATCTAAATCTTTCTCCTTAGTTACTACCAACCAAAAGATATGAACATTCTGCAAAATTTACAATGGACTAGTGGTTCCTGGATTATGGATTTTAAGCTTTATTTCCTAAGTAAATGAGACATATATAATCACAACTGAGTTTCTGTCTCTTCATCCTTCTCTCTCAAAATTACTTTAAAAAGCAGTGTCCAAGCTCAATCAAACAAAACACCGGTGAGACTAAGGTTTCAGAGATAACCAGTTCCTACATATTTTGTGAAAACAAAGGGACAAATAGAGGTTCTACATTAATTTCTTCCAAAGGCTGTAGAATGAATTCAGATTTTTGTGGATGAAAAAAAATCTGAGCTAATCTTAAAGTTCTTTAGAGATCATACAGTAACGTAATCCCTCATCAGAAATATACATCTGTCTGGTCTCATCTGTGTAATCTTTATCTCCAGTTAGTAGGGATGGGCTTTCACAACTCTCCCTAAAGACAGAAGACTACTTACTTGTTAGCAATAGTGATAACACTGAACATTTCAGCAGAAATACTGAGATTAGATGCTTATTTTCCAATTTTTGTTTAATTTTATATTCAAAGATGAGATGCAATTTAGGGCAGTTTTCTGGTTTACATTTGCCATGTTCAGGTTGTAGTGGTAAAGTTTAAAAGAAACACTGCTGCTTTAAAAATGCTGAGGAACTATTGGGACTAGCTACAGAGGACCACTTGCCTTTACAAATACAGCACTCTTCACTGTCTTTCATTCATATGTTAAAAAACTTGCTTCCAAATACACATAGACTATTCAAATACTTTCACTGCAAAAGAGTCAGAATCTGGACAATGCTTATTTTTTCTCTATTTGAAATAAAAGCATATTGAATAAGATAAAACTACTGTGCTGCTTGGGCTAAATGAGATACAAAGAACCAAAGGAACCAAGAGAGAAATACTGGGGAGAAAAACGGATACATAATTTGAGATCTGTGCCTCTTTTTTTTTTTTTTTCCAAAGAATCTATTTTATATGCAATTAACTCAATTGTATCGAAAACCATTTTTAACCCTTAAAAACTGCATTTTAGTTACATCTGAATTATAACTGCATAGAAGTAAAGATTCAAGCAAATGGCTAATATTTAATTTAAAAACTTCATTATGAATTAACAAATACAATTTAATTGCAATTTCTTGCATGATTAATAGGCTAGATTTTCATTCTTAATTCCATCATGCAGTCTGTTAAATATGGCATTTTTTGTTGAATTATTTTAATTTCCTGAGAGATCAAGCTGCTATTGCATGCAGATTGTGTTATCTAACACCTCATATTATTATTTCTAATTTGCATATCTATTTGATTAACGGTTTACTTTGATCAATCTTATGCACTAGGAAGACACAAGCTGATTGTCTTTATGCCCTCAAGTAAAACTGCTTGGACTGAGGGAGCATGATGGTGTGATTCAGAATACAGAAGTGTGCTGATGTAAAGTGATTTGTATTGTAAAATCTCAACTACTACTGAAAGCTACCCTGCTTTTAATTTTAATAGTGAAATAAAAGCCACAGACAGATAATCAACCACAGGCACATATATTTGCTAGGTGTATTTCAGAGGGAGAAAGTACTATGGGGATTTAATTGTTAGCTTTATTTTCCATGGATATTTATGTTTAAAGGTGTTATGGTTATGAGTCATATGCACTGCCTTGCGGTCTTTCCTTCAAGATTCATTGTTACACATGCAAAAATTACTAGACGGTGAAGCCATCACTCTACATAAGTCTTGCTTCAGGGAAAGGAATTTTTTGCAGGCCAACAAGATGTGGGAATCAGCCATGAAAATATGCAAATCCCTAGGACCTTGAAGGTTTCTCAGAAGCCACAACTTGCAAGACCAAATGCCCAATCAAGCCCTAAATCTTGTTGTATCCTTGTCACACCTTGCCGTGCAGGTCTACCCTATCCCTTTTAAGAAGATGAACCAGAGCACTGTGCAGTTTTCAAAAGAAGGGAATACCATAGTTTTAGAGAGGAGCAGAATGTGGTTTGTTTTTTCTTTCTGCTTGCTCCTTTTTGACAGTGTTTGCTTTTTTGTAACACTTTACATTGAAATGCTGCTTTCTCAGAAAACATTTATTGTGATGTGGATAGCTTTATCTGCTGCAGTGGCATAATCCCATCCCAGAATAATAATAGCTCAGAACTCATCACTGCATATATAAAGTTAAAATATTTTCCTTCTATTGCTTTGCATTACATACTATTATTTTCATCAGCCATTTTATCACCCAGTCTGTTTTGGTGTTTTTTCATCCCTTTATAATTACTCACAGTCTGTCCTTTTCTTTATTAATCTCACATAATTTTGGTTTAACAGCAAACTATTTACTCTCACTTGTGTGGGCTTCAAAGGACAGACACATTGACAGGACTGCTGTTACTGGTGTCATGTTCACAAGTGTGAACCCAGGCCAAGGTAGGGAGCACACCATGCTGGGAACTCCAGTTCTGCAGTTCAGTCTGAATTCATGAGACAGAGCAGTAGTGACACAGGTGCTGTTCAGATAGGTGAGGCTGGGAACGCACACAAGATCCAATTTCCAACCATTTCTAATAAAAACCAGTGGCATAGAATTAGCAGCATTCAAACTGGCTGTCTTTGAGATTCCTTAGCAAGAGGAAGAACTTATTAATATGTGTAACAGCACTGAGTCATGCCTGTTGCCATACAAGGATCTACATGCATGCCTTGGATACTTCACAATTGTAAGTTTATTTACAGTACAGCATTAAGCACGGCTGTACTTAACCACCTCAATTTGCTACCATAGAGATTACAAAGTGTTTCCCTCAAAACCGCACATGCTGTGGTCCCATCTTCTCAAAGAATTCTCAGTGCTTGCAAATGAGAGATGCAAAGTGACAGCTAATCAGGAAATTTTATTTGAATCTTCCAGGCAGAGAGATAAGAGCTACACCTTTCACTTCAGGAGAAGTCTCTGCCATACAACCCACTGGCACCTCATAGAAGAGCTGCAAATTGCTACAGAGGAACAAAAGGCATGTACCTAGAAAAGGAACGAAAGACATACTTTCAGTGGAGCTGCACTGTTCACTTTTCCTCCTGCTTTTACTGATTGTGCAGCTAAAGCCCAACAGCTGTCCATGAAAAGAAGACAGCCTAAAAATTCTTCAAATATGTTATTTTTTATTAATCTAAATATATATGAGTGAATATTTGCCTTTTCTAGGTTCATTCTAAAGCATATACATTTTTTATTCATATTTTAAATGAAGTTATATGCATATGGCCTTTCTGGCTTTACTATAGTGTATTTTAATTAAAATCAGTTTATTGTTTAACAGAAACTTTGTCAGCTCTATGAAAAATTCATAAATCCATTTGCTTACCGAAAAGATTTTAAATATTTATCTTTTTTCTACAATATCCTTCAGTATCTCATCATTAAATGATTACTTAAGTGATTTAAAACTGAAAACCCATTTTCTAGCAAAATGTCAAATAATATGAACAGAGACTGGTAACAAACAGTGCTAATCCAGACTTACACACTTCGATATAGTGGATACAGTCAAAACAATTCTCTTTTAATTTCACCTTTCATTTACTCAAACCTTTTCCCCATAAACTTAACACAATTTCTAACTATCATTACTGCCAGACACATAAAAGCAGCTGCTCCAGATCTTCTAGGCTAAGGCAATTTCTAAATTTCTTACAAACGCCTTAATTATAAGCTCAATTACAAGCTCTATTTGAGCTTGAACCTCACTCCATTAAAAATTTTCTACATGTATACTGTGTACACATTCCTGATAAACAGCTGAAAGTGACACTTCATAGGCACAGAGAAAAATGGTAGGTGCGCTGTAAACTTCTAGAGTGGTTAACTATGACAAGTGTGGGTAGTAACTGAATTTCTACTCTCTCTGCAAAACCTAATTTTGAATTATAAGACAGTTGATACTGTGTGTTTATATTGTGCATTTACTGAATTACAAAAGCCACACAAACCAATATGTCCTTAAGGCAGAAACTGTGCATGTGGCATCATGACCATCCCTTAATATTACTTCAGTATTTGATGCCAGTAGACTCAAGGTACACAAGCAGTGTGGGACCAATACACATTTTGTGAGCTAAATAAAACTTCTAATTTTTATCCAAAAAGCAAAAGCAAGGTAAAGACAGTCAGTATTCTGCCAGACATTTGATAACCACACTGTACTCTGTGCTGTGGGCTCTCAATATAGATAAAAAATAAATGTGCCAGAGAGATGCTGAATTCAGCTTTGACGTCTGTGATCCCTTCAGAAGGGCTGAAACTAGACAACTGGGTTTCATAAAGTATTCACAAAAAATAACTCATCCTAATAATTCAATTTAATTGACTGAATGAATCAACAGTTTTGTTATTTCTGTAAAAAGCTGGTCATGTTTTCTTTTTCATTTCCTCAACTTTAGATTAGTAAACCCAGAGTAATTTATAAGCATTTCCACATTCTAGCTGCACCACTTCTTTCTGGTTACCATTTTCTTACAGCCTGGTCCAGGACAAGTACATGTCAGCATAGTTTATGATGGAGGCATACATTAAGAGAAAAAAATGCTACACATTTGCAGTGAAAATGGAAGGTACATATAGGACATACATTTTTACTTCTATGTTTTGCTTGATGCAGTTGTGAATTACAGCCATCTGCAATGAGCACTAGAAGGTTATGAATGCACAGAATGATATGTCCTTTACAATAAGCTTTGTAACATTATTGTTCACAATATGCAATAGGTTTTCCTTTTTTTTCAGTTGAAAGACAGAAAAAAAAGTTAAATAAAGGTATCCAGGGATTTAGAAACATTTACAGTGTCACACAATTCAATAGAAAAGGGTTCTACTGTATTATTACTTTTTTCTCCATTGGGGAGATGACATATGCATCGTATTTTTTCCTTGCTAGTATTTTTCATACAAAAGACAGTAAAACAGCTTTTGAAATTTGGTAGGTATTAGGATAAGGAATCTAATTCTAAATATAACTCTAAGACTTCTTGAAGCTCAGATATGCATTACACTGGGGGAACTACACTTATTTGTGTAATTAGTTTCAGTTCACTTTCTTTTTTGCACTGAAATTTTCTGCTTGGTTCTTTTTTGTGGCTCAATCAAGCAGGGCTGATTTTTGCTTCTTTTATTTTTTTTTTTTTTTTTTTTAAATTAATCCTAATAAAAAAGCTACTTTGGACTTCAACTCTTCATGACAGTTAACAGCCTAAAGTGCATACCAGGAAAAGCTTATGAAGTCCAACAGTAAAGTCTTGACAATGCAAAATCTTGCATGCTTTTGACACTGGATGTGTGTGTTTTGGGTAAGTGATGTCAGAATAAAATAACTAGGTAGCAATTATCACTCTTACAAATTAGCTTCTGTAAAATTCTCCAAAAGGTTGACATTGTGGGCCTGATAACAGACTCCAGTGTGCAGTCGTACATTAGAAAGAACATGGGATATTGTCTTAAAATGTACAAAATGGTGTGAGTCACATCAAAGTTAAAAAGAGGTACCAGAAGCGATGCAGCACTGTAGGATACAGTAGCCTATCTCCCACGCAACACTTTCTACATATGTCCTAACCTGAAATAAAGCCCTGTGCACATCGGCTGCTGCAAGCAGTGGTTGCATTTGTAGAAAAAAAAAAAAAATGGTGTGACACAATATCCATGTATATCACTCTGTTTCCCCTCTGAGTGAAAAACTCTCCTGCAGGCCAAGCTGAAGTCAGATCTTCCAAAGACAAGCACTGGTCAGATTGGGGGAATGTACAAGACTCCTTACCAAATGCCTTACTGAGAAATTATCAAGATCAGTTTAAATCACTGTTTTTAATTATCCCTTAACTAATGACCTAGCTCCATGGAACATGAGTATTTTACAGAGGTCTTTCCCTGTTAAAGCAACTGAATACACACAACATACCTAACAGAGACAGAAAAGTTCAACAAGAATTTGAATCTTCAATCATTACTCACATAAAACACTTATTGTAAGTGCAGGATGTGAAAGTGATAGAGCCTGGATTAATAAAAGAAATAGAACCACTGGAAGCAATGCTTCCTTAGGACTTGTAATTTCTGTCTAAATAAGCAAACTAAAGACCTGACATTTCTAGCTCCTCAGAGTCCCAAAGTAGCATTTGTGCTTGTGAACGAGAAGCATTCAGAAGATCCCAGACACTGAAATCTTTCAAGAACCACATGCCAGTGAAGAGTGGCGCATTTGCACCTTAGACCATATTGCACTTCAACTTTCAGAACTCTTGACCAGATGTAGCCAGGGACACAAGGATGGGTCCATTTGGAGCAGACTGACCAACGACAGTGCTGTGCAGGAAAGGACCAACTTAAGCACAGATTATAGAGAGAAAAAGCCCTGTTAGACCTTTGAAGTGAAAATGACCTTCCTGCCTGTATTCATATCTTCTCAGCATTTTCTGTTGCTGAAATCACTGGAAACTTGCAGCATCTGATTTACTCTGTTGCTTAACAGATGGGCTCTGCTGGCAACTTTCATGGTCTGTGTGCCATTCTCGGCTGTTGTGCCAGAAAAAGGCAATTCCCTTCTCACCTTGTATAGTGCTTTTAATTTGTCTTCCAGGTTTCTCTATTGCTGCTATTAAATAAATAAAATTTACCCCAAAAGTTGTATTAAAAATATGTTGATAAATTTACATTACAAATAGTTGTTACAATAAATATGTAAGACCAAAAAAAGACTTTTATTTTGATCCTTTGTATTTGATCATTTGAAAGTTGGAAGAAGGAGGAAAAAAATCTTGGTTCTTACCCCAACAGTGAGAAACTAATTCAAATTTCCTGTGTTTCAAGTAGATAATTTAAACATTTTGTGATTATACTTAAAATGAACAGTTTGATTTTTTGCCTATGGCTGTATTTTAGTAAGGAGGAGCCAAGCCTGGTTAGCCACAGCTACAGAGAGAGCAGTGTGTGCACAGCCCTCGTTTTCTGCTTTCACATGGCTGAGATACTTAATGATCAGCTGTGGGGCACATCTCAGATTTACATAGAGGCCAGAAATTATGCATACTCCTGTGCCTGCTATTTCTAAACTGATTTGCTTCACATCTCATCTGGGATGTTTGGATTATCGTTCCGAGGTACTTGACCACCTTCACTGTCTGTCCTGGCACAGTGGGTGCCTAATGCAGATAGTGTGACTTAAGGCATTGCAACAATCAAGTTGAGGGAATTAATTAAGATGCTCCAGATTTTGCCCTGGGTCTGCAAACTGGCTGTCAGGTTCAACTGAATGTTTAATACAGTTGCTCTTCATTAAGGTAACAAAAACCATTTTGTAATCAAATAACATACCCAGTACACTACAACATGGAAGAAAGGACTTTGGCTCTTCAGACCAATCTGAGAGTAGACTCTAGTCTTAGATTTATAAACAAAGGGAACAAAGTCTCATCTATCATTAGAAGTATTATATCCTAATAGGGTTATCACACCCTTTCAGAGACAAGCTACTACCATATTAGCATGCCCATGTTTTAGTAGAATTTATACAATTGGAGAAAAAAAATATTTAGTCTTTGATTTATGTATCACAACATTCCCCAACATTTTGCTTTTGCTTATCTAGTTACTTTATTTAGCAAATTTCCTGTGAGCTTCTCTCATCTCCCCTGTTCAAGTTTCAGGAGATCAAGAGAGAATCAGATCTATCCACTTTACATGTCTTGAGGCCAGACATCTGCCTGAATGGGATGCAAAATATGTTGAAAGATTGTGGCTTGTTGCTCATGACTTGTTTTCTTCTCTCCTCAGATGCCTGCGATGCATTTAATTTAAAGTTACGAAAATGAATTTTAAAGGACGCATCTTACAGACATTAAGTATGCTGCTTCATTTTGACTAAATTCTCCTAGGAACCAGTAAGTGCAAAAAGCCATTGAAAGTACAGGACTGTTTCTCTAAATGAAAGGTCACATAAATGTTCAAACCCTCCCATTTTCAAAAGAAAAGATAATGAACAGACTATCCTGCGTTGATAGAAGATTATTATAAAGACATAAAATCTTTTTTTGACTCAGCCTTTAGTTGCAAATAACCTGCTATGGCACATGCAAGAAGATGAACAGATGGATAGGTTATGGCTAGATCTTAATAATAACAGATGTCATCTGTGTCACAGCCTTCAGGAAAAAAGTGCTTGTTGCCATTGTCTTTGGATCTTCTGTTACAATTAAACAATTCTTTAGCATATGTGAAAAAAAACAAACCATGAGTATTACTGGGTGTTTGGGGTGTTTTGCTTGTTTTTAACCCCCCCCCAAAAAAAGGTAATGCTTCCTATTAATTTACCTGAACCTTAAAGTGCCTTTTGCTTTTGGGTTGGGTTCTTTTTTTTTTTTTTGACAATACACACAAAAAACTCTAAAAGGAAACAAGGTGACCTGGGTAAAAGAGGAAAAAAAAAAACCATCAGCTCAGAACAGTCACAATACCAGTGGTGAGCCGTGCGGCTTTGAGCCTGCTTCCTCTTTTGACCACTTTGCCTGGCTCTCTGAGAGGACCAAGAATACTGTCATTCAGAATAACGACATACTCAAACTTGTCTTCAACCAAAATAAGCTCAGCTTAATTTCACAGGGAAGGAAAGAAACATTAAACACTTTAGACAACTATGCAAATATCCTTTGTTTTACAGTCAAAAAGGCATGATATTTTTAGTGAGACCATACATAAAAATTAACAAGATCAGACTTTAAAAAGGAATTAATATGAAGAACTTCTGTTCATTTCCCCTTTCCTGAAATATGTAAATTTTAAAACACATCAAGCTTTTTTAAAGGCCATGAATAGACTTACTGCTAAAATACAGAAAAACATAATAAGCATAGTAAGAATAATGATTTTTGATCAATTTTTAGCAGTAATTTTCCTCTGCACTGAAAAAGATCCTATCATCTAAAAGAAAGTAACATTGCAAAAATGGATCAAAGAAAAAGAGTTAAGATTAAACAGAAACTTTATAGAATGTTTGAACAGTTGAAGTAATGAAAATTTAGAATGCATGTAGCCACCACAACACATGAAAGTGTGAAGTCATTCTCAAATCTTTGTTTTGGAGGAAAAGAAAAAAAAAAGTATTTTTAAGTAGTGAAATGTAACTTAGGCTATAATGTGACATTGAATTCTGATCTAATGCTTCTTTATACCTACCCCTTTTTTATTCTAGACAGTTCAAGGGTGTTTTTCTGCTGCTAGATGAACTAGCTATGAAAAATACCATAATGCTATGTACACATTTTACAACCTACATTTCTCCTTTCATTTTGGTATGGCTGCTTCACACAACATCCTTGTGAACAGCAGAATAAGATGAGATGACAAAATAGCTTACAGGACTATTACAGGCTAGGAGAGGAGAAGGAATGGCTATCTTACATCTATTTGTGGTTTACACTGCTGCCAATCACTGCAGCATCTCAGGATGATCTCCAACTTCTTTTAATACAATTTCTCTGCCTTGAAAGTACTACGCTAATTGTAATTAAATGGGAGTTTTCCTTCATAGCAAACATAACTATGAATAAACATCTGAAAAATAATCAGATGAAACATATAATGAAGCCTTTTCAGACTTCAGTTAGAAACAGGCTTTATACTCCAATGCTGATATTCCTTTTCATAATTCAGTTTCTCAGTTTTCTTCAAGTGCTTTTCTAAATAGAATTTTAAATGCAGAGACTATTGATTCAATTGATTCTATTGGCTATTTCATGTCAACCTATATTTAGATGATACGCGGTGGGTATGTCAGAGTTAATTTAATTTTCAGCACACTTACTTTGTAGCTAAGCAGTAACAAGGAAAAGAAGGGACATCATAAAAAGTATCGCTTTGGGGCTTCATTTTCTTCCCCTGAAGCATAAGACTTATTTCTTTATAATACATATTTTCCACTTTCATGAGTTTCCCTCTGTCTTCCTTTTTTCCATTGATACTTAAAGGTATTTAGAGGTTTTAGCATATTTCTGATGTGATTTCACTGATTGATAGCATTGTTATTTCTTTAAAATGTGGGAATCGGTGAACCAAACAATAAAATTACATGCTTATATTTTTGTATTTAGGTTTTGATTTCACCTTATACCTATTTAAGTGCTGTATACCTCAACAGATGAAACATATAGAATTACACAGAAAATGACTAATTTTTCTTTTTCATATACCAAGGCTTCTTTATACTAGCAATTACTTCCTCCTCATTTGCCCTCTTTTTCTCACTCTTCTCAAACATATGTTACGCCATGAAACGAACAGCCAAGATACACAGAAGTCAGAATCCTAGGCAGCATTGAGACTGCAGATTGGTCATGTAATTGCTACCAGAAACTGAAACACTACCTCTGGTGCCAGGTTAACTTTCACAGAAATAGTTCAGGAGCTACTGAAACAGTTTTTATTCTATTCCCCTGTCCTTTATGATGCCAAGCCACTTTTACCAGTAAGATTGAAAAGTGTGGCCATCTTGAAGACAGTTAGCATTTCTCATCTAAGCATCCAAATGGGGAGAGCCCATCCCTATTTCATATTATGCAGCATGTCAGCGTTACTCTTTTCCTAAAAGGAATTATCACTTTCAGAGAGATCTCCTATGCTCTCATGTTCTTGAAAATTTTGAGGAAAAGCTGTCTAATTATTTTGCTTTTGCCTAATGTAGACATGCTATGTATTTCCATGTTTTTTGAAAATAATTTTGCATAGAGACCACAGTATGTATGATACACTCACATCTAACCTGCTTTTAATTAACGTTTCTGTTATTTTCAGGTAGAAAAGGGTGACATTCTAAATATATTTCATATTCAGTTTATTTTACTCTTGTATTTGGTAAGTGTCTGATTCACTCATTGGAGCAGTTGTGTGAAACTGAACCATGAGACTTGGTCCCAAGTGTGTTTCAAACTTTTATAACCAAGTAAAACAAAAGGCATAATATGAAATATTTTGAAAGAACCAATAAATCTGGTATGGAAAATAAGACACCCACATGGAAATATTATCCATGTGTTTTCATCTTATAAAAAACATATATAAAAAACATACATACATATATAAAAATATTAAAAAACATATATAAAAACATACAATAAAGTTTCTAAAAGTATGAAGTTTAAAATTACAGTTATTCTAGATAAACAATGGTCAAAGTAATTCACTAATCTCTGTTTTGTAAACCAACTATTTGGCTTGATCATGATATCGTTAGAACAAGATAAAAAAGACCCCAAGAGAATAAATAGCCTCATTTTCCTTACTGAAAAGAAACTGAGCACACAGTATAAGCAGCTGACCTGAATCTTGAGAACCTGTAAAGTACAATCAAGCACCTAGTTATAGATACAGCCTATAAGACATGAATGATGTGCAATATAGTTTGACTTACCATAGGGACCACAAACAGAAAGTAGGGGCCTATTGGGTATTATACTTACTTGTAAACAACTGCTAGAGAAAGTGTGTGAATGTAAATCCCACCTGACCTTCTCAAACTGTTGCACTGCAAAGCAAGAATAGCCACATCGTCATCCAAGGGAAAAATGCAGGGGAAAGGAGAGTGGACGATGTACAAGGGGAGGCAGCGTGAGGGCTGGCTCTGGTCACAAGGTCATTTGCTGATAGCAAAAAACATTGTGGTAGTCATGGTGCAGCTGGCTGCTGCCATGAACTCAGAGATGAAAAACTGAACCACACATAGCCTCTGCATTTTTAATATGAGGACTAACTCTGTTAGGAAATAAGAGGTTGCAAGTAGTTTAAAATGTCACTCTCAAAAGTTAATTTTTATAAAACAAAAAATAAGTATAAATAACATTATAAAGCAAAGCCTGAACAAAAGCTATGGAGAATGAAAAAAACCCCATCACTTTCTATTTGCTCTGAGTGTCTTCACCTTGTAATAAAGAATATTGGACACAATTCTAATATAACTTCATTTGAAGATAACCGTAGGCACTTTTTAGCTATCTTGTTTGCGACATCAGTCTGGTTATGGGAAATTCACCAATGTTTTACCTCAAAGCACCTGCTAATTTGGACCCAGAAAGAATATAAATTGTGTAGTTATTCCCTTTATAACTTTTACACACTAGGTAACATCTACAGTGTAATGGAAAACAATGGCAGTAGTTTCCATGCTTTAAATGTTGTTTTCTTCACTGCAGAATAGCAATTTAAGTGCAAACAGAAGAAAGGCGAATAAGGCCAATGATCAGTAACAGAAATTTTGTCCAAACAGGTATGTTTTAATCAAAAAACTTTAAAAGTCAAACAAGGAAACTCCTAAATATCTGGTGCTCCTCAGGTAACAGTGATCAATTGTGCAGTTCACCTTTATTCTGTTTCTGTCACGGGGCCTCTGAGCACTGGAGGGGCACTTTTTGGTGTGGAGTTCTTAAGCCTAAATAGATGAATAAATGAATAAAGATCTGCAGCTTGGCCTCTAGGAAATCTGTAGTTACTTCAAATTGTAATGAGTTTTCCTTTGGATGCACAAATCCAAAGCACCCTTGTAGGTGTCTGCCTTAATCTAGATTGGCATGACTAATTTAAATCCCTCACCATCTATTTTAAGGCACAAAACCATATACAAATGTAATTTAAGAGACTGCCATCAATATAGTAATGCATGTGACTTCAACCACTTGACACAAACAAGGTTAGTACTTAAACACAAGAAAAGGGATTATATCCTATTCTTTGTATTTTTGTAGTGTGAACACCTATACAGCATATTCTGATAATTTAATGTTTAACAATAAGAATCCCACCCCTGCTTATTGGACCAGCCATCTAATAACCAGCCGTCTCACTCAAGGCATGACATAGATAACTTGCAGAATCTAAACAGAATTAACAATGACTGAACTCTGCCCTCCCAATGTTAACACACACAAGTATTAAATTATTCAGAAATAGCTACGTAAGCAAATAATAAGGTAATTTTCACTTCTGTTTAACCAAAGCCAAGAAGAAAAACATTATGAATTTTGGATTTCCATAGCTCATTGCAATTCAGGAGCTATTAGGAAGCCAAATGTGCTTCCATTCCATCATAGGGTCTTTAGTATCAGATGCGTGGGTTTGGATGAGAGGGAAACAGAGCCCTGGCACATCTCTTCCTGTTGCCGTCCCTTAGCATGCCCACCACCTCCTCCTGGACATCATGGCCCACTCCAAAGCCGATCTCCCAGTCAGTCACAACAGGACCTTTTTCTGTTTCAATGAATTGTTGCCTCTGGGAGTGGGAGAACTGGTGGTTAGCCAACACGAGGCCAGGACATTGACAGCACACGGGCAGAAAAACAGGAGCCGGGAGGGTTTCCAGGCTCTTCACTGCAGCCCTGCTACTGATGAGCATGTGAGGGACAGAGGAGCAGTGCTTCGCAGCCTCATCTAGCTATTTGCTGCAACTATGTTTGGAAACTATACTCTGGACATGCTAGTTCATATTATCAGATAAATCTCAAATCTCACCAAAGGTACTGATGTGAAAGTTTTTAACTTACTGCTTACAGGCATTCTACCAGAGCAAAGAATCCAAATTTGTCAGATTACAGTTGTGTTCTTCACAAAATCATACCTTTGTGTGAAGTTAATTTTCAACATCATGCTTCTTTCTTGACTAAGGTAGTGCTTGAAAGCAAAAAGATTAAATGCACACTTTCATGGTTTGCATTCCATACATATTAATGTATTTGTGTATTTTGTATTTAGATTACACACACTGATCTAAATAACATTTTCATGAGTAATGACTAGGTTAAAAATCTGCTCATGAGAATGCAAACTAAAACCTGAAGCCTCATATTTGGCAGCATAAAGCTTTAGAATCTTTCTGGAACTTAGGGATTTAATTGCCAACAAACATTGCATAACAGGTTGCTTTTTTTTTATTAGCTAGATCGCAATTATTTATTTTGGTAGAAATCTATATAGACAGAGTCACTACTCTCATTATCTGAAATAGTCGGACAAAGATTTGATGAATGCTATATGCTTTATTTAATGACATATAATAATCCTGAAATTTGTGGATAAATTTCTTGCTAACAAAGAACCATGTCTATGTCATTGGTAGTTTTTTATTTATCTAGAAATGTACTTATTTTTTTCTTGATTTTTAATAGAAATTATATTTTAAAATATGTTCTGTATTTTTCTTTTGTCTTCTCCTGTAACAGCATTACTCCTATTCTTGCATTCTCCCAGTCACTTTGCTCTGAAGCATTTACAGTGCAGAGGTGATGCAAAAAGGTGGTGGTGGGGGGAGCGGCAAATCTTCAGTCAGCATTAAGTTTTACAGCTCTATGAATGATACGCTTTTATGTAAGACATGAGAGTAAGAGCAGGAAACGTGTGCTCCTATAGAGCTGTCTTGAAATTCTGGGATAGGTTTCAGACCACCACGTAAAATGTCAGACTACAGACTGTGAAAACTATCATAGCTCCACTGAAGTCAAATTGAGGTTACAGCATCATGATTTTAATCTTGGCATTTTGTTGCCTAGCATGCTGCTGTAGTCTCATACAAATTTTCATATATAATTAAACATTTTAAAGTCCTTTTATTTTTTTTCTTTTTTTTTTCTTGTATTTTGACTGACAAACAGTAACTTGCTTGCTGCATGTTCTGTTGCCTACTGGACTCTTCCCCTCTCTGGGCTGTGTGGATAAAAGCACGCTTGTTTTTTAACACTACACACACTGCACTGTTAACTCCATTATTTTTACTGGACTGGCTTTTTTTGTTTGGTTGGTTTAGGTGTTTTGCTGTTTGGTTTTTGTTGTTTTGGTTTTTTTTTGGTATATGTGTGTTCCGTTTTTTCATTTTGCTTTTTGTTTGTGTTTTTGTTGGTTTCTTTCTGTGTGGGGTTTTTTGTGTTTTTTTTTTTTTTTTTTTGGGGGGGTCGTTGGGAAGAGTGTTTTGGTTTTGGTGTTTTTCTTTGGCTGTGAGCAAACAAGTCCACCCTCTTAGCAGTTCCCTGGATTGGTATTTTGTTTACTAATGAATTGAGTGTGATAAACTACATGAATAGCTTCCTCTGCTATCAGATTGTACTCTGCACCTTAATGACAGTTCCTTATCAACAGTTCCAATTACCAGTGAATCCCTAATTCATTCTTCTTTGTCTGCCCACATTTCACAACACTTAGCCAGTTGTCGTAACACCCTAAGAAAAGCTTTATTAATAATTCCTTTTTTTGATACATAATCTTCTCATATCTCCTTTTCACAATGGCTTATTTCTACTTTTTTTCTCTTTGTTTTTTAATGTCCACACATGAGAACATGATGAATGTGGTCACCTACTGCTCCCCTCTTATGATAGTCTGCCTGTTACCTTTGAAAACTATGACGATAGCGTTGTGCAAGCGACAACAAACTGTAAACCGAAATCAAAACTTTAAGGAAGCTATTACACATAAGCTACAACTGAGATTTTTCTGCTAATGAAGTATTTAATGTCTCATATAAAGTGCTAATCATATATAATGTCATGAGAATTGCAAAGTTCCCTATTCTGGTATTCAAAAATAACAATGTTACACTCCATCTGCTATTCTAACCTGGCACATAGTTATTCTGTGTATTCCTACAAAATCCTCACTTGGGTGTGGCTTTTCAGAAAATCCTTTGGGAGTTCAGCATCCCAAAGCTTCCAGGTAGAATACTTGCAAGGTACCAGACTTGTACACTAAATAGGCTTACTTTGTTTATGTTTGTTCAAGTGTTCCTGGCACATTTACCTTACTTTTTTCCCCAAAAACTTTCCGGGGCAGATTTTTCAGCGGTTGAAAAAAAATGTCTTTCCTATCCTGTGGAACAGGTACAAAGGAAAAGAACTGGTTGAGCATAATAATGGGTCTCCATGTAGTTCCATTTATTCCAGCATTTTTTTCCATGGTTTGCACCAAATAACGTTCCAATGCTTCTAAAAATTCTGAAGCAATAATTAGCTAAGGTGCTTTATGCAATTAATGCTGCATCTTTTCTCAAAGTACTAAGCCAATATAAGGCATGCTTTATTTTGTTTAAAAAGATGATGGCTACAGAAAAGCCTCTTGTCCCCTTTTCTTCCATGGAAAGCAGATGGTGTGTTAATGCATAGAACACACAAAACTGTGTCTCAGACTATATTTTCAGACTATGCTCAGTATGCAAGCACTTTAAATTAAAATGTTAGTATACAAGCCTTTAGATCTTTCATCTCTTATGCTTCCTCCACCAACAAAAAGTACACAGTAGTAGAAGACAAAATGTAAATTTAAGTCTATGCTGTCTGGCATCTCATTTTGGTTTTAGCAGTATCACCCAGACCTGAGTGACAAAAATCTAGATCAAATAATTAGGAGTCACTCCTGTGTTTGAGGTTTGATTATTTTTTGGTGTGTGCTTTTTGGGGGGTTTTTGGTTTTGCTTTTGTTTGGTTTTGGTTTTTTATTAAATATAAAGCAACATTTTAAAGCACCAGTAACAAAAAACAAGAACTCAGCAAAGAGATGACGCAGAAGCATTAAGCTTTACACTTCCCATTTCAAAAACATCATACGCAATATGTGTGCCCATTGCTTTGCAAGAATCTCTCTAGGCAGAAGTTGTACTTGCAAAACCCTTGGTCTGGACAAGGCAATTCTTAAGGCAGTGATGCAAGGGTAAAGACACACAGCATGTATCTAGATGGAGCACATCAGTATCAGCACAGCTCAGCTGGCTGAAGCTAATATGAACTAGGCTTTGGTGAGCAAGACTCAGGTTCCATACCACATCCTTGGAGAATGTGGGAAGACAGGATACGGAGGAGATATTGCTATGCATGTCTGGTACAAACTGCCTCATCAGGAAGAGGAGGTCTTCTTCAAGCATCTGGAAGTAGCATTGCATGTTTCCAACCTCAGTTCTTCTGCAGCTGTGTGACAAATGGGCACTTGTGCTGGCAAGAAAATTAAATTGTTTGACTCAAGGTCACAGGCAAAATGAAAGATACGCAGTGGAAGGACTAAAAGAGTTCCCACCAAAAATGTGTTTGCAGACCACTTCCTTGCAAAGTAATACTGTTCTTTCCCTTAGGATCAAGAAGAATATGCCCTCACCAAGCACCTTTTTCTTCACTAGCATGCATAAAGGATTTCTCAAACTAGAACAGAAAGAAGAGGGAGCACTGAATGACCAAATGCATTGTGTGAGTTAGGGACTGCCAGGTATGGTAACTATGCACACAGTCAAGAAATCAATAGCATGCTCTCTATTAACATACGTCATATGTTCCCAGACTGGAAAAGGTAATGAGGTAATGGACAGATGCAAAATTGTGCATAATTCATGGAATACAGTGGTGGTGGTGGTATTTCCCACCCCTCCCCATTTATTTTTATTTTATTTATTTATTTATTTATTTTTTAGGGAATGCAGGTATTTTTCCTTGTTTTCTTTTGCCAGTCTTTTCATTGTCATGCCACATCACTCAAATCTGGTATTTAAATTGAGCCTACAAAGCCACTCAAGCCACAGTTCAAAACAGTTGTGTTATTCTCAGGGGCTGAGTCAATAGAAAACCAGGAAACCAAAGTACCTCAGAGTATTCCTTAGAGGAGATATCCATTCTGATAAGAAATGCTTTAAATATTTCCTTCTAGGAAAAGCTAGAATAATCAATTCTTACTAAAATAAAAATCCTGAGTCCACAGTTCCAGAAAGAAATCCTATCAACTGACACAACTGCACTGTAGAGGAATATTTTAAATAACAGCAAAACATTATCTGTCCATCAGAGGTACAGGATGACAAATGTTCATGCCACAAGCAAGATGCTTCTCAGCTGAAACCTAACTGCTTTAATGAGACATTCAGAATGCTTTACAAGCAGGATGCCACTGCAGCAGAATGGCAACAGCCTCTACCACTGCAAATAGCCAGTTTTCCTTCTCTTTATCTACCAAAACAAGAGCCTTATATGCTTAATCCAGATGCATAAACATGATCTGGATAGCTAGCACACATATTTCCCCTAACATCAGAAGAACCTAATAACCTACACATTTCTTTCAATTTACCTCTGTGAAGCACTTCTACATACACTTGAAAGCACTTTTTTATTTCGTATCACTCAACGTAAACAGGTAGCAACCTCTCAGACATGAGGTGATATTACTTATGCCTCTGTTCCAGTAAGAGCAGTGTAACTGTGCTGAAAAGCACATCATTTTGTTCTGTCTCTGGCCATGCAGATTCCTGGCCCATCAGTAATGACGGTACCAAATATACCCTATACTGTATGAATTAGTCGGCTACATCAGGTAAAAGCAGATAACATGAGAATTTCTGGGAAATTTGTCTTCTTTATTTTCCTGTAGTGTTTAGAACACTTCACCCAAATGTTATTGAGGCTACCAGTGTGAAAGGCCTACAGAATTTAGGACTTAAGTACTAAATAGCACTTCTGAAGCAGGATGCCTGTTTGCCATCCACCACCACAAGTGCCTTGGGTTTTCACAGTAAAATTACTTGGATATCTATGGTTGTGTTCATAACACAAAGCTCTTGAGGGACCTGAGCAGCAGCCAGCTAACAAAAGCTGATGTAGGAATTCCTCTACCTGCTTGTGTAAGCTTGCTCTAGTATGCAAACTCTGAAAGCAGCGCTGGTTTGAGAGCTACAAAGTAGCTTCAGTGGATGCAATTTACACCTCTCACTTTAAGATTGTGGATCTCCCGGAAGATTAAGGCTTTCCCGCCACTGTTTCGGACAACATAAAAAAAACAACAGGTCACTGAATACACGTCAAGTATGTACAAGCACAAGAATACTCTTCTGCTTTTCAGTACTGGTTTCCATGTTCTATGTGTTTCTGACTGTTAGGGTCAACAGAACTGAATAAAAACTATTCAAGAACATGTAGCAATGGGGCATTTTAACAGAAACTTTACTTACACCTCATGCTAAAGCCCATGTTCCAACTGTATTAACACAAAATAATTCCGTTAACTGACAGTTAATATGAACAGAGGTATAATTTTAACAAGAAATATTTCAATGGTGACTTCATATTTATTAAACTAAAAGCTCTTTTTTCTTTTATGTTTTATTCATAAGATCCCCTTTTGCTTTTTCAGTTTAAATAAAGAACTGTGATTATCTGTAAAACTGATTGCTTAAAGTAATTAATCATTTTCCTTATGAAATTTCCTGGGTAAATTAAGGATCTTATAATTGAAGGGTTTTCTCTTGTGTAATGGAACATGCTGAGAGAATAGACTAAGAAATAAATGTACTGCCCAGGCCCTTAGAGCTGTTTCCTTTTTATTCTTTCATTAGAACTAATAGCTGACAGCAGTGCAATATTGGTTTTAATTAATAGAAATATATGGATATCTTCTTAATAATACTAATTTCCTAAAAAAGAAAATGTTTAGCCAATTTTTTTAATTAATGTAATAACACCATTACTCTTGTACTCAGCGTTTATATTCAGCATTTAGGCAAATCATAAACATGGAAGAACTGGGAAACTGGGATGTTTGCTTACAGCTATCCCAGAAAGTCTAAGCTGCAATTGCAGTGGCTTGCTCAGAGTTACACCTACCTGTGTAACACTGCCTGGAACCACATCCAGAATTTCAGATTACTGGTAGTCATTTAACCAAAAGACTCCCCACTTTCTCCTAGGTATAAAATAACATGTGGAAGGAAAAAGAGAGATCATCAGAAACCCTGAGGCATCAAAGAGACACAATGTACCTGTGCATATATATGTGTGCTTAAGCATTCTAAAAAAAGTAAACACTGAGACCAAACAGGAGACCAAAACTTCTCTGCTCGATGAATTCAGTTAAGAAATAACATTCCTTCTGATATTCTTATTGATAAACAGTAGCAAGAAACAATAAGACACTGAAAAATATGGAAATGAATAGTTTTTGAAAATATGTTTTTGAAAATATGTTTTTGAAAATATGTTTTTGAAAATACAAAGGAGTCAGAAGGTAGTGAGTAAGGACAAAAGTGTGGCAGTCAGTTTATGGAACCCTCACTGGAATAAATGCTTGTAATGGTGATGGAATGGTTGGACTCAAACTTCATGGTAAAGAAAAAAAACACAAATTTTAATGAGAGTTTAACAGGAGTATGATGGCAGTAACGGATTGTTCGTAATGATGTCTGATATTAATTCATCTGTACTGTAAGTAGCGGAAAAAAAGGCTCATTTTCTTATATTTACTTCTTAGAGGGTTGACAGGCTCAGAGAATTTTCTTCATTCTTATTTACAGTATCATCAAAAAAGCAACAGCAGAGTTGTGAAACATTGTGTCTTGACAGCATAATGAGAAAAACCTGCAATTAACATATTATTACTGATTTAGACTCTGAAGTCTAAATACTCAGTCCCTGCCAAGCTACCCCACAGGCAGCACAGGTAAAAAGAGCTTCAGAAATTCACAGTGTACTCTGAGATAATATTATAAACAACTTGATGCTAAGAAAGCAAAAATATCTGCATCCTTGGCCTATGTGTGTTTTTACTACTCTGACCTGAAGCCCAAGTTACCCAGTGTTCAAGAGGGAGAAGAAAATACTTAATTGTTAATTCCTGCACAGGCTACCATAACCTATGTCTCTGTCTGCAAGGAGGTCCTCTATCCAGATGATAGACTGTGTAACAGTTCAGTATATAAAGTAGTATATCGGCTTTGTGCAGGAAGCATTATGACTGAAAAATCAGTATCATCCAAATGAAGGTAATTTCCAAGGCTAAGTAATACCAGAGTCAGAAAAAGCAGACAAATTAGAACAAGGACTAATTAAATGACTCGCCACAACATCATTTGGGTTTTATGAGATTATTAAACAATCCAGAAGATTCATTTTATTTCTCACAGACTATGGCACTCTCTTGGCCAGAGCTAGATGCATAAACACCACAACATAGAGGTACAAAGCCCCTTTTTCATGGTGGTGAATAGGATCAAGGATCATACAGGTGGGTTATACTTTCACACCCAAGTGATTCCACTCCCTTACCTCACAAAGACTTTAATGAGGCCACGGATTCTCTAGCAGTCCTCACATTGTCAAAATTCTTAGGCTATGGACCACACAAATAATGCACAGACAACCAAGCTAGACCTAAACAAATATACATGATAACTGACTGCAGCGTAACACAGCAGTCTTTCTGGTATAGCACATCCTTGCTTTCAAAAGGGCTAATTAGATTAGGCAAAGCATAATAATAATGAACCTGTGCAGCTCCTACAACTTGTGAGAACTTGAGAAATGTTTCCTACACTATCAAAAGTGGCAAAAATAGCTGTGATTACTCCACCTTACTCTCTTCAAAGAAAGGAAAAAGCAAGAGCAAACAAACAATAAAGCCGCTGTGTGATAAACTTTAGCTTGCTTCCTCACAGCAACTCTTAAGTTGGGTTTCTCTTCAGTTACAAACTTTTGCTCAAATTTTCCTATTGGCACCACTGCAGTTCCTCAAACTGCCAAGAGCCTCTGAGGATCCCATCACCCAGCACTGCTGGGCTGGGCAGGTTACTTAAGAGACTATGGATGGGGCTCAGAAGGGTGGCACAAGGAGGCTGCTGCCACATCCCCAGCTTTCTCTGCACGGTCGCTCCTCTCACAGGCTGCTCTATCATCCGCAGTCCGAGCCCAGAGCGGACGGACCTGGCCTCTCACCCGTCACAGACACTGCCCCATTCTCAGCCATGGCGCCCCACCCCGCCGAGCGCGGCGTTCCGATTGGCTCCGGCGTCGCTGTAGGGCAGGCGAGGGTACGTGACCGTCTCTGCCGCGGGCAATGGCCGCCGTCCCCACAGGATGGCGCTTCACGGAGTAGAAGCGGCAGCGCCGGCTACAAGTCTCCAATCAATGAGGGAACGCTGAAGGAGAAGGGTGCTTGTGTTTGCCAGCACGTAACACAGGAGTTTCTACCACAGTATTCTGAAAATAGGACTAGAAACTTTTTCAGTATTCAAGTAACTTTCCTACAGTGAGAGATACGGAGGCAGACATTTAAGAAACGTGTAAGAAGTTGTGAAGATGTCTCAAAAGAACTTAAGCAGCTAGTAAAAATTTTAGAAGTACTAAAGGGCTTTACTTTCATTACATGCAGTTCTCACCTGCATTTTTTGTTGTCCTTGCCAAGAACTGCCAGCAGATTTATTTCTTCAGGTGAAATAGCAAAAGGTGCATTAGAAATCCATTTTTTATTCAATGAGAATTGCATTCGGATAGGTATTCTGGGTTTGGGTATATTAATTTCAGTTCCCAAACTGCAGAACAGGGATAACATACCTTGGTTTAACAAGAATTTTCAGAGTTTTAAATACTGAAGAGCTGCTGAGTTGAAGACACAAGTATATGAGTATTATAGACAGGCTACATAAAAATGCATAAATGTACAACAGAAAAGGATCAAACTGCTACTGAAATAGTGTGAGGAAAAAACATGTACTACTGTGTAACTTTTTTATCTTGATCATTCTAATGATAAAAGAGCAGAAAACTTCTACTGGTAAAGCAAAAGGTGCTGAAAGTTAATGCACAAGAGAAAAGGCCAGCCAAGATATCTTACCATAGGCCCAGCATTTTAAGATCCACTCTATTGTTCTGTTAGCACAATAAAAATACATTTCCATAGTTTAAATGGAGAAATAAGTATAGTAGGTTACCATTTAAGTTTATATTATGCCGAAATACTTTGTGATTCTTGGAGAGTTAAGCCTTTATTCATACTGTAAGCATCAAAACAACTTTATTAAGTGCGCACCATTATACAAGGCGGCATGCCAAAACTTGTAAAATGTCAATGTTATGTTTTTCCTGGAGTCTTATAATTAATTCATCATCAGAATAGCTTTGGGGCCTTATTCTGATCCATTTTCTAAACAGTGTTGCCAGGAAATTATGTTCTGTGCTTCTCTTTATTTAAAGAACATCACTGCTGAATTTACAACAAGCAAACTAGTTAAAGGAAAGCCTTTGGGGGGATGTAATAAATTAGAAATGAAAACACAATGAGAGGAATATGTAATTTACAAAAAAAAAATCATAAAGTGTAGATTTTGAGATTTACATAAATCAGATACAGCTTCTGTAAATACTTACAGCACAGTAAATAAATTATTGCTGAACTTGAAGACTAGTGAGTTATATTACCGTATCCTGCCTGAGTGCTTTGTCCTGTTACAATGGGAGGCTCCTATGCAGTGCAGGAGAGGATTTTGTTCATTACTGCAATAAAGTAACATGAAAAGTCAGAAAGAAATTTACCTTCAGGTACTCACAAAGGGCCTGGCTCAAACACACTCTAGGTGATAATAATCTTTCCAAATATCTCAAAGGCTTTGATTCAGAGATACATTATATTTTAGTGCAAATTACACATAACTCCTTGATAGCCAGTTTTAGTGAAGTTGCCTTCACTTACATTTCAGAAAAATATGTTTCCATAGTGAATTCAACATTATGAAGGAAATGTATATTAATAAAAAGAAGTCAATAGGATTACAACAGATCTTAAGTCCTTGTCTTTCAATAATGTTAGAAAGGTTATTTTAGCAATCTTCTTTAAATGTCAAAATTATGCATTCTGGATATTATCTTTTACTTCCATTAGTATAATTTCTGTTTTGAAAGAAGCAAGATTATATGAAAAAGTACAGAAGTAACTTGGGGGGGGGATGGGGAGGGAGGAGGGAGGGATTCTTCTTCTCCATAATGTATTCTTGTAAAAGATTTGGTTCTACAAACCTTACAAGCTGCCCTGCTTCTAGTGTCTAAATAAAGACTAGATGCTTGTTTCAAGTTCCACAGTGCTCTTGCAAAACTTGAGCTGCAGTTACAGTCAGGACTTCAGTACAGATAGCATAGTAGACTGGTCAGCTGGAGGACAGTCAGTGCTTCAAAGGCATCATGGATAAAAAGAACATAACTGCTATGATGAGAAAGACACAACACGGCAGCAGTAGCTCACCAGTTACATATGATTTAAACGTTTGGAAGTATCTCTCTGTTGTGTTGTACCTCTGCCTCTGAAGCGTGCGTCCTATAGTTTTCCTCTCCTCCCTTCCACATGTCTTGTGGCTTCAAGTGCACAGTGTGCTTCCCATTCTTTCCTTGCTCTGCTGAACTTAAGAGGCAACAAGAGAAAATCCTGTTGAGACTAAGGCAAATTGAAAGGATCTTAGTAGTCGCTTGAATCTTCTCACAGATCTTGAGCTGTGAAGAAAAGGAATGATCTGTGAAGCTCATTCAGATGGCAGCCAGCAAGCAGCAGCCTCTAACTTGACACCCTCTTACATGCATTAAAAACTCTGAAGGAAAAGATTAACAGGAGACTGGGACTGGAAGCAGCATGCTGTAAAAGCAATAATGGGCAGTATATTGCAAGACAGCTCCCTACAGAAGTGTGATGAAGCTTGTGGCAGTAACGTAATGCCTCCAAGCTTTTCACAGGACCATTGCTGCTGCTGTAAAGCACCTCAAGATTCCAAACTGGCAAAAAAAAAACCCAAACCAAAACAAAAACCAAAACCAGCCAAACAAAAACCCCAAAACAAACAGAACACTGCCCCCCAAAAAAAACCAAACAAACCAACCAACCACTGTGATTTTGCTAAATAACTTCTACTATATTTCAGTTCCAATGGTTCATTCTTCTCAATGGCATCCCCCTGGAGAGCAAATAAAATAGCTGTGACCATCCATTGCTCTAGACCCCAACACAAACCTGAAGAGCCACAGAGGTTATTGTGTGTTTCCCTGGGGCATATTATGCTAAGGATTTGTTACCATTTTCTAGAAGACAGAAGCACCACACTTGTACTTACCTTTCCCTATTCTGTCAGTGACAGGAAGGTGAACTCTTTGACAATGTTCTGTGGCTCTTGAATTCATAGAAAATTCCATTGAACAAGATAATTTGGGACACCCTGAACAAATCAGTGTATCACATTATTACTCAGGGGAAAAAAAATAAATGGAAAGATGCAGCCAGTCCTAAGTGGATAGCTTTAAAATAGTATTTGAGCTCAGTTCCACAGACAAAATTGTGCCTTGTTTCTCACAGCTTCTGCTTTGGAGTATCTCAGGCTTCTGGTTGCTCCTTTCTCTGACACGTATTTGGCCCACGTGTATTGGGCACTGACAAATGCAGACCATGCTCCTGGCAAAAGAAAATTCTTTTGACAGTGGCTGACTTAAGGGCAGCGGTGATTTCTGATTTATGACCTTTATCATCTTCCTTTATTTGGACACTTCTCATTGTTGAGGGTGTTTTTCTTATTTTACTCTACCTCCACATTTGACCTTACACTCACTCTGTGCAATTTCAGATGGCCTTCTGGCAGGCCATCAAAAATCAGCCATTTCTCACCAACCTGATGAAACACCCTAGCAAAAGCCCAAGCAGTATCTTCTGGACATGTTTACTTTCCAGAGTACAAGCTACTGGAATTAGAAATTATTTACCTTAACAAATCATTCAGGGCTAGTTTCTGTGATGTTATCCTTTCTTGAAGCTATAGGACTTCTGAATGTTTCTGGGATGCTTTAAACTATTTAGGCATGGGACTAAATATTCATTAAAAAAACCAGGATTTACTACTGTATATTTTTGTTTACTCAGAAGATTTCAATCAATTCTCTTTCTTATCCCACACAGTAGATAAGTACTTGAAATAATGTCATAGCTCAGCCACCTGCTACTGGTGTGATGAAGAAATTGTTGGACTATGCTGAGGAGTCATATGAGATTATCAGAATGATCCTTTCATAACTGTGAATATACAGGCTTCTTCAACCTGAACTAATTCCTGAGGGTGAGAAAACGTTACTGGAAATAATCCTTTTCCAGCTACCTTACTGTTAAGGGTGAAGTTCATCTGGGGTTTGATGCCCAAAGAATTCTGTGTCAATTTTCTTCTGAATTCCACAGCAATAAAATGTGAGCTATAAGCAAATAAACAAAACAAAAAGCACTCTTGGTGGGTATTTCATACTTAAGTAAAAGATGCCAGTCAGCTTTCCCCTGAGTAAATAAAGCATCTTAAATCTTAGAACAGATTTTATTTTAAATTTTGTATTCTTTAGTATAGGGATAATAGGAATTTCAATTCCTAAACAAGAAAAAATACAATTTGACAGCATAAATACTTCTATGCTGCACTTTATGACTCTTAAAATGTGTGTATTTCAGGTTGCAAAATTACAAATTCCAAGGAAAATGAAAGTGAAAATGAAAGTAAGGAAAAGAAGGAGAATTTTTTGCCTGACAAGTTTTTTTGAAAATTAATGCAGCCTACTATGTTATCGGTATGTACATATAAGTGAAGTAACAGTAGAGTTACTCTTCAAATTTCTTAGATTCTAACTTGCTTGAAAAATGTAAAAATGATAAGGATACTGTAACATCCAGCTATTCTGATCATACTACTTGACAACAGATGAAACTTCTAACATTATAAACCGTGGTTAGTTTAGGAATTGCATTATCTCCCAAAGTATCACAGAATTTGTTTTTTGGGGTCTGTTTGTTTGGTTTTGGTTTTTGAAATGGTATAATTAAATGTTAGTTTTACATTTGCATTTTCCACTTTGTTTATATAAACAATTTTTCTGTGTTGCTAAGTTGCACCTGGTATCATTTGAAATACACTTTTTAATATTAAACGTTCTTCTTTAAATACAGTCTATTAAATAGAATGCTGCACATTTGTGTAAATGCCATCATGGAAAATGTTTGGAAAAAAACCCAAACAATACTTTAATGAACAATCAAGAAATAAAAAAATAAAACCCCAACCCAAAGCAAATAAACAAACAAAAAAACCCCAAACCAACCAACCAAGAAAACAAACAAAAAAAAACCCGCAAAAGGCCACCAAAAACCAAAACCCAAATCAACCCCCTCGAAAAAAAAGTCAACCACCACACAGAAAAAAAACCAAAAAAAAACCCCAAACAAACAAATAAACAAAACAAAACCCCCCAAAAACCCCAAAACAAAAACCAAAGCAAACTAAACAAAACCACCCCAGAGAACACAAGGGCAGCCCTTTCTTTGTTCTGACTATTTCAGGGTGGTCAACCTTCTTTTACCCTGCCAGGATCTCCTTCTAATCAGGAGCCACAGAACACATGCAAGAGGAAGCAAAGAGGAAACCGTGAAAGCAGTTAATGACTGACCTCCAGGCTCACTCCCAAGCCATTCTGCTACTGCACCACACCGTGGGGCTGATGACTTAGGTCACAGCACTGAGAACAGCAGTGTGTGGTCTCTAGCTCTCTACAGCCCGGCTAGAGATCAGTGTCTTCCAGGAAGCACATCTGCAGAGCTGGTCACATAATAACAATCCTATCTCAGCAACTGCATTTGAACTGCTTGAAAATTGTACGCAGTTCAGTCTTGCAGGAGGAATTCTAGGTTTTCTGCTCCCACAGGAGTTGATTTCAGCATTGACATCACCTCAGTACTCTTAGAACACCAAAAGCCTATGCTATAGTCTGCAGTATATACATTTCTTTCTATGAATCTTACCCTTTCTGCAACTACTTCTGGTTATACCTGATAGTTGACTCAGAAATACACATTATTTTCCAATGTCAAACTACGTAATGCTTTTTTATATACTAAACCCTGTTTAAGGTCTTGCTGTAGATTGCAAGCAATCTTGCTGTAGGTTGCAATGATTACTATAACATTAAGTGGATTGTGCCTGAAAAAACTATTTGGCTCCTGCAGCAGTCGTTTGAAGCTAATAGATTTTATGTTGCGATTTAAGTGGAAACTAATGCACTTATCATTTTTCTTTGGCCTGAAGAAAATATTTTCTTGATTCATTTTATTTCCATAGTGATGCTAAGGACACAATGCCATACTCTCCATTGTCAGTTATTGGATCTAGTTTGATCTAAGAAAAAGAACAGTGATAGAGATAGAAAAAAAGAACAAGAAAACACATCTTTGAAGTACTAACTTAACAATTTTTCCTTCCACAACCTTTTACTAATCTACTTTTTTTTTACGGCCCTGAAAACAGAATTCTTTCACTCACTGCATAAATCCCTGCCTAAGACAGTAAGGTGGGATAAGAGAAGGCTTTTTATTGTGCTGCTTAAATCTATTCCACATTTTAGGGAAATGTGTGAGTGCACATTAATTTTAAGCAAGATGGGAAATTCATGGCAGTCCCGTCATGTTAAAGAAGGATATTTTCAAAAAGAATACCTTTGTAAAGAATCGCTATGAATTTCTAATGTGACTCTGTGACCCTCATGTTTTCCAGATATACAAGCAAATCACTGTTCTGTGAGAAGATGTCTCTGTCCAGCAGTGATGAGAAAACTGCTGTGTACATTTCTGCTGTCTGCACTTCAGACAGAGCAGAAGAAAACTGAAAATGTTTCAGAAATATGCTTCAAGAATGAGCCGAACTCTGGAAATTTTGTTAGTCCTCAAGTTAAGAGGATAACTGCGTTGTGAATAGCTGCTTAGGAAGATCTTTCAATCTAGCAAAGTAGAACATGAGCTAACAATAAGATACAGAACTGAAGAAAATGCAGTATAAAACTAGAACTGGAACAGATCATTGCATGGAATAATTTATCTGAAAACTTAAGGTTTAACAGTTGATTTTTGGGTTAGCTGGTTTGTTCATTTGGGTTTTTTTGTACTTGCTTGGAATGAGGGATTTGTTAAAATCTAAACACATAAGGAGCAGGAATACATATATATTAAAAATATATATGTGTATATATTTTATAAGTGCTACTTACACTTTTCACTTTTTTCTAGCAGAAATCTGAATTTACAGTATTCTTTTTAAACCCAGTTCATAACTGAATCTCTTAAATAGATAAAATGTTGCCTGGTTTTGAGGCTTGCTTTGGTTCAGTTCTACATTGCTGACTTGGGCTGTCACTAACAGGATACTATTTCCATGGAAAAATAAAAAAAAACAACCTTCCCCACAAAAAAACCAACAAGCCCCCCCCCCAAAAAAAAAACAACCAAAACAAGCAAACACATATCCCCCTCCAAAACCATGCACACAAAAAAATCACCACAAAACCCATGAAAACCCAAAAAATGACAAAAAAAAACCCCAAAACAAAACAAAGAAACACCAACCAAAAAAAACCCCAAACAAACTGACAACAACAACAGAAAAAAAAAAAAACCCAACCAAAAAACAAAACAAAACCAAAACCCTGACCCAACAAAAACTCCCACCAAACCAAAAAACACGTATTAAGGTGTAGCTTTCTACACTGGTATCAGCTCACTGACAGTGTATACCCAATTACCCTGTATTGAGACTTGATGAAGTCCACAAAACATGGTACTGTGCCATGAGGCCTTACAAACTGAGTCAAGACAAAGCTCCGGAGCATCCACAGACCACTGACCACTGTGACCTGGATGTGGCTGCAGGGTGGAGTACCCAGCTATGCCTTCCAGTGCTGCCGGAGCAAGCTGCCCACTACTGCCAGATGAGTGATGTCACCAGTGAAGCATGGATGCCTTCTGCATCCACCACAAATGTATATACAAACTTCTAAGGACACAAAAACATTTTATGGACATTATTAAAAACAAAACTTAAAAACGTGTAATTCCAGCAAAATACCTGCACAGAGTAAGAGAAAACAATGGTATTTTATGAGCTCTTTAAAATTATTGTTTAAATTTAGTAAAGGCTTTATGCAGCCAGCTGGTTTTAGCTAAAATTAGCTGCTAATCCTTTTGAAATACATCTTTACTAAATCCACTATAAACTATTTGATTAAATATTACAAGTAATTGTAGAGGACTTCTGGATTGCCTGAGATATAAAGGAATATAGGAAAAATAATGTAATTTATGTGAACAATGCAATGTCCCCAAATATAGTAATATTGTAAAAACAATAGATGTTCTCTGTAAATGGTGTAGAGTTTAAAAATGTAAGTTGTCAAATAAAATGGTTATTTTCTCTTAGTCATATGCAGCATTTTCAGTCGATTACAACTAAAAATCAATGAAATTCTAACAAATGAACAATTTGTTTACTTGCTCTAAGTATGTGCTTTTTCTTCCTGTGTAGTATGTCACTTTTCCCCTAAGCATACTGTTATTTAGTGATAAATTCCTAGTCAGAAGGTTGAAGCACCCCATATAATGTAACTGTTGTGTTAGAAAATGTCACCACAAAATTTGACTTTTAGTCTACGCATGAAATGAATTATTTCCTGAAAATACTCTGTATTGTAGATACCCATTTTGAATTATATCAATTTATATGACATACCTGTTGCAATAAAAGGGAGAAACAATTTGGTGTATGTATCTTAGGAATCAGTTACAGTTTATGCAGGCCTGTCAGAAAAGCCACACAGAATTTGATACATCAGGATAAGCCCATGTGATTTATCAGAAACCTTCACTGACAAATCACCTCTCTTAATTTTTAGCCATGTAGTTACCATAACTTGGCTAGTGCCAACACTAATAAGATGTAACCATGAAGACTTTTCTTTGGCACAGTTCAGAATTCAGAAAAGCATGGCAAATTATAAATCATTAAAACTGGACAGCAAAAGCAAATGCTTACCAGACATTATTGAAACATTCTGAAGCATTGTCTTAGCCATAAATTCTGTAACATCTAGCATCTATTTTGAACTGTCAAAAAACGTATTTGTTTTCACTGTGGTTCACAGAGTAATGTGAATCCCAGACATCTAAACAGATTTTCTTTGCTGAGCTTGCAAATTTTAGATGATTGAGTCTGAAGGATACTTACCATGTTACCATTTTTCACTCCAGCATAAATGCCTTTATTAACCAAAAGCCTCAGGGCTTCACTCTCTCACCAGCAAAGACGTGACATACAAAACTAGACATTAGCAGTTATAGGATAAATGCATGCACAATATCTAGAGACTGATGTTAACTTTCAGACTCATAGAAATTCTTACTGAACAGTACCTTGTTTTTAATTCATGCTTTTGTCCCATCGTATTCAGACACAAAAAGTGGTTCTCAAGTATAGCTGCATAAACCCAGCATATTAAGATCTTCAGGTTTGTAATCCTAACTCTCTAACTATGTGCACTCTAATTTCCAGCAGTATGTGTAGAATCCCTTACTAGCCTACAGGTATTGCTCCTATTCCAAGTAGTACAGTGACCCTGAAGCTACCCTCCTATACTGATGTAAGAGAAACAAGAACATCAATCACTAGTTAGGACAGTAGTTTAAGCCTCGAGAAATGTGATTTTGAGACCTCCTTTGAGTGCATTTTTTCCTGTGTATAATTTTTAGTGAATTGCCACATTGCTAATATTCTTAAATCTGCTAGCATTAAATATCTGACCATTCTGCACAGAAGCTGGGTATGTTGAGAAAGCTTGCTGGTTCCTGCAACAAGCATGCAGAGATTGACAATGCTAGGATAATTTTTGGGTAGAGCTCAAAGTCATATTCCACACATTTTGGAAAAAAGTTACATTGGTAGCTTGAATTTATACTCTTACCAGTGCTTTTCACCTTGAGGTTGTATTATTTGCTATATTAAAATCAGCACTCTAAAACTGAATTGTCTTAGAGAACCTCTCTAGCTACTCTTGAAACAGCAGCTAAACTGAGTCCTGGTCTACTACAGCTCAGGTGAGCCTGCTGGAACATCCTTTCTATTTGTCCAACTATATATCAGTTTTTCTTTATGGGAGGATAACAAATTTGATTTTATCAATTGCATGAGACACGGCATTTTTTTAGAATCTGTCCTCCAAATATCTGAGTTTAGATCATGACATGAAGGATCAATATGCTTTGTTTTCCTGATGATTCAATTGCTACATAATGTATGAATCACTGAAGATGTTCTATTAAGTTTTTATTAAGTAAGTGCCCCAAGGCCAAGAATACAGATCAGATCTTTGGAGGTTCTGGTAACCATGTTCATGACACAAATATAGTTTAATAAAGCTCATTTTAATTGATATATTTTCTCTGTAATTATTCCCTCCAGTCATAGGACAGGCAGTTTTATCCCAGATTATGTCACATACTGGTATTAAAACAAAGTATTTTATCAACTACATAAATTAATTAGTAGCAACAAAGGCTACAGCCTAGCTGAAGTAAATAGCATTAGGTATAATTAAGAGTAAACAAAACCTTTCCCTAAATTCTACAAGGCTATGTACAGTTGGATTACAGCAACTCTATTGGGCAGTAACCTGTTTGCCTAGTAATTGTGACTCATACAGGCAATATACCTACACTGATTAATTTTACTTACAGACCCTGTGGTAGCTTAATTAGATGATCCATTCTAAATAATGACAGCCTTTTAAATGTAGCCCTGCAGGAATGGAACTGTTGCCTCGAAAGGCATGATGAGCCAAACAGAATATAATGAAAGTAAACCATAGAAATCCTTCTGAAAACATATTTATACAGAGAATACAAAGAAACTAATTTTATTTTTTAAAATACCATACTATTAAATATTTGACTGCATTGTTTACTGATATATTCTCCTTTGCAGTAAACCAACTACTGAAACAAAAATTCAAATAAAATATGCTTAAGATTCCATGGTAAAGCATCAGGAAGATGCAGCATTGCAATATGCTGCTAAATAACTCAGTTTATAACTGGTGAACTCATAAGTGAACTAGCTTTAAACAAGTTACCAAAACTCATCAACTCATCTCTCCACCAGCCTATGTATCTCATTTGCAAGGTGATTACAAATTACTCTTTCCTATCACCCCATTAAAACAAAAAAAAAAAAAAAAAGGAAAAGAAAAATGAAAAAGCAAAATATTCTGATACCTCATCTGAGACCATCATTGTAAAAAAAATATCAGGAGAAGGATCAAGTTTTGTAAATTCTTCTTTAGTGCCAAATAAATATAAAAGAATAGATTTATTCTTAAACCACCACCAACAAAAAAGGCAGCTCTTTAGACAACAGTAAATTCAGGTGAATGAATTAGTGGTCAATGGCAGAAGCATGCTCTCTCTAGAATATACGTGAGAGATAACAAATGGAGGGGGTTTTGTTATTTCTGTAATCTGTGAGGGTGATACCAAGGATAACAGAAAGTCCAAAGGAGCCCTTCACACTACATAAAATACTGCAATAGGTTGTTGGGAATTAGATTCTGTTACTGTCACATCCCTTCATTGTTATGAAAAGTATTTTCCAGCTGACTTGTCTAGTATGAGAAAACGAGACTAGGTCTGCTAAGGGTTATTGAATTCTCATATCCCACACTCCCCTCTTCCTCTTCCCCC
>JANHGB010019973.1:0-13375 GCA_026283785.1 Coracopsis vasa
TTGCAAAAAGCACAGTGAAAGGTCTCCTTGGGTGGTATAGGCGAGACACGATTCTTTCTACGTTGTCTTTTCTCCTCAAGACTAATTCTGCGCGAGTTCTCAAAGGTGATAGCAGCGTTATGTATAGTGTGTCTCCGAGTCGCCCGGTTGGAGGCCAAGGATTGTCGTACAGGATAACCCCAACACAAGCCCACACCTTACCTGCAAGTCTACTCTTAAAACCAGGGAACATCAAGAAAAGTTTCTGAAATTCTCTCTAGACAACAAAATTATTTCAAATTTTCCCAAGACAATGAAATTACTTCAATTAATCTTTACACTGATAGACTGTTCCAGGGCATATTCGTAAACAGCCTAGGGAACAATAATTAAGCACTTAACTTGATGAACAGCAGCACTTTTTTGAAACCAGTCATTAAAAGTAAGGACCAAGTTACCTGCCTCATTGTTTAACAAGATTTATTAGAATAAAAACACGAAATAGTTACCCTGGAGGAGCAATCATTCTTCATAAAATATTACATAGTTATATTTAGTTTTCCCACAGAGTTTCTTTCCTGGCTCCAAATTTCTTGGGGAAGAAGGTGGCATCTCGTTACTGTTCTTGCTCTTTTAAAAGAACAGTGCTTGTTATTTAGAAAAAAAGAAGACATTTATTCAAGGAAGTGGGTAACCTCTACATCCCTTTTGGTTCTCAAAATTTGGAAAATGTAAGGGTTGCGGTTTCTTAGAATTCCCAGTTAACAGTATCACTTGAAGAATGGAGATGTCACAAAGTCACAACTGAGGTGTGTTATTCATAAAGCATTTTTTCTTAATAACATTTCTCTAATGCTAATTTACAACTACTTCATTAGTTTATAAAATCCATACATTCATTTCCAAGACCTTTCATGTTGTCAAGTTTCAACAAGAAAAACCGAAGATGCTTCAGTTTTGAAAAAAGTTGGCTATAATAGACAAATATTTTAGTCTCTTTATAGCCAATTGCTTTATCAATCTCTTATAGACCAGATTAAAGAAAAATATTTGAAGATACAGCTCAAGCTTCATGAAAAATACTGTTTATTTTTTGTATGACCTTGGTTAGGTTAATGGGAAGACTCTAGTGACTTCCACTTATGATTGTACCAGAACATTCCTATCAGAAACATTAAAAGGAAGTACAAGAGAAGCATTATCATTATTAAATCTGAGTTTCCTTTGTATAACAGAGTCATTTCAGTGGCAAACAAAGTCTCTTTTCAAACACAAAGAAATTAATTCAGTAAAAGAAAAACCATTAGTCAAGAGATCACCTTTCTCACTAAAGGTACAATTAGAGCCTGGTCTATTCCCAAAGTAGACAATGGAAAGAAAGACTTAAGAGTATTTGGATCAAGCTGAAGACAGGAGGAGCAGAGAAGGCCTGACCCAGATACATATTTCAGATTTGTTTCAGTTTATGGTGTCATTAATCTGGCAGGGTAAAGCTGAGGCAGGAGGAACTGCATATTAGCTTCAGACAAGTTTGGTCTTCAAGATCTCATTTATGCCACACTGCATTTTACTCAATCCAAAGAACTTTTACTGGTGCTACGGCAGTGTTAATATTCAAGAATTTAGTCAAAGAAAAAAAAAAAAACAAAAAACCTCTCCTTCTGTAACTGACTTCACTTCAGAAGACTGTGGGCATCATTCTACAACCCAGAAGTCTTATTTTCACAGTTGTCAAGCTCACATACCCCAAATTACTTCCCAAATTAATTAGGTAACTGGCATTTCTGATAAAAGCTTCAGTAGCTACCTGCTCTTCAGGAAGATAAGCAGATTATCATCAAAATAGATACCCTTTGACAGCAAGGTTTAAACACTGAATGAACTAGCACCCTGGAGTTACAAAAATAGCTTAAGGAAATTTAGCTTAATAATTGCCAGTTTCATTACGTCATTGTACATCCACAGACTGATCAACAATGTGCCTCGATTTCTCCCATTTATCACAAAGTTCATAGAATAAAACTGCCATGTGCCTAGAGATAAGGTGACAAGGGGATGATGTTTAAAAAAAAACCCAAAACATTAGTGTATTGATGCCTACAACTCATCCCTGAAAAAGAGGAGGCAGACAAAAACATTTTGGCAGTCAGCCCTGCAATTTCAGTAGCTCTGCGGTGGTTTGTATTAGCTGAGGGGCTGCAACAGATGAAGCTACATTCTGTTCTTTCCTCATATTGGAACTTTTAGTGGGGAAAGCAAAACATTCTCAAAGCTCTAACCTTGTGTAAGCGTGAAAGGTTAACAGGCAAAAATCAGGCCACATTATGAGAGACTATGAAGGAAAAAGAAACCTTCCTGGCCAAAGCAGTTATCTGCTCCAGAAGCAGAAAACAGTCAGAGATAACACAATTTGCTCCCAGAAGATAAAGTTTCTGCTGCCTGTTCAATGCGAAGGCTTCTGCTTGTTCAGCATAGTACTTTTTTTTGTATTTGTTTCCCTTAGACCTTGGTGATCTTTCCTGTATTCAATTGCTCGGCTCTATAACAAAAGCAACTATTCAGGACTTGGCAGTGCTGAAACTCCTTATCTTGAATTTTAAGGACAGATTACAGTAACCTCACTCACAGTGAACAGTATTTTATATCAAGTGTATGCACCAATGTCCCCAAGAGCACCAATGCTACAGAGTATGGTGCAACAGGAGTACAGATATCACAAATGATCAAAAGGCTTTCTCACCACTTCATGCCAGCTGATAAATGGACCAATGCAATACAAAATTTTATTGCTACAGACTAAGTCGCTGCCATTTATTACCTAAGAAAATTTAACTAAAAATACACACCTGCATCACAACAATAGGGCAAACTACATTTGTACAAATCTGTTTGTATTAACTAGTCTTAAAATATTTCTCTCTGCCTGGATTGAAAGCTTTTGTAATATGCCGAGCAAATCCAAAGGGGAGGCTAAATCTTTCTTGCTTTGAAATAGATTCAGATGCCAAACCACAGGAGTTGCTTTCACTTTAGAGAACCAAGACTTCTAAATTTCCCTTTTCTGTCAAGAATTACTGAAAGGAAATCAATCTCTATATGAGAAAAAGGAGATAAAATGCTATTTCCAAGAAAACAAATTTGCAGGACCTCATCTGTCACATCTCGGACAAGTGAAAATGAGCAGACCAAGTATCCATGAGCACAGAGACACACAAACCTTTAATCTCACAGATGGGACTGACTTGAAGATTGCCAACCCCAACAAGGTCAAGCTGGCAGCAGTCCCTATGATGGGTACTACAGTCCAGCCAAGTGTACCATGAACAAGCTGCCAAACAAAACTCACACTCTGACCTACAAATTGTGCCCATCAGTTATTTGCAGGTGAAAAACAAAATTGCTGAAAATTTGCAACAACGTTAACCTCTTCATATTTTATTCAAGTCTGTCTACAAATTGTTTTCACTCTTCATTGAATCAAAGGCTACATTAGTATGCTTAAGATTAATTTCTAAAGACTCTACAGCTTCGATGCACCTTACATGCCCCCTAAATCCCACCATCTCCCTCACTGATGATTCTCTGTATGCCAACAGTAATCAGGGCACTTATCAACCCCATACATCAAACAAAGCAAAGGCTTCAGCTAAACAGAGTGAGCTGAAATTGAGCCAGGATTCCTGGCAACCCCCAGCAGTGACAGAAAGGCTCTGTAGACTACCATTTAAGTAAAACCATCTATGAAGACATAAACATAATATTTCCCTCCCTCCACTGTTTTTCAGCTTCCAACTTCAAAATTACCTTAAATAAAATTAGCGCATGTATATAACACTCAAGAGCTTCCCCTCCTCCACCATTACTGAATCTCTTGGAGATAGCCTGGGGAAAAAAATCCAAGCTAACACAGCTGAGAGCACATAGGATGAAACTGTCCCCATTCTGAATTAGCTCACATGAACCAGAACAAAATGGTAGGAGAAGGAAAGCAACAGTACCGCATAGCAAAAAGAACCCACCAACACAGACTACATAAAACAATCCTACAGCAACACTAACACAGAGCCAGGTTTCCTGACTCCCTTTGCTTGCCCAATATATCACTCCCATAACATATGGTGAAATTCTGAGAGAGTACTAATGAATTATAAAAATTCTGATTCTTGAAGTTAACGTATTTCTGCACTTTGCAAGAGGGGCTTTGTGCAAGTACCTTCTGTGGGACAGAAAAAAAAGATCATAACATTCTTCACAGCTACAGATTACGACTAAAAAGTCATGCCACAGATGTTGCTTTCATATGAAAAAGTGCCTTCTAAAATGCCCACTCTCTTTCCCTTTCCAAAAAAATGAGAGGTTTTTTAGCTTGCAGGCTTAGCAATCCTTCTTGCAACTGCTTGGATGCATTAGCCAGTCAACCCCCACTAGACCTGCCCCTCTCTGCCTCTTTATTCAAAGTGCCTGGGAAATTTCCAGTGGATACAGCCCTCCTCTGCAGGGTCTGCCTGTAAACCAGAAAGCTATTCTGTTTCCGTTGCAAATATTATTCATTACTTGTCACCAAGGCTAACAGTATTTGGTTGTGTGTAACCATAAAGATAATTTCCCTAACAGAGAATGTAGACTCACTGGCTCTTCATGGATAAGAAAGATAAATAGATTTACTGACCATTGATGCTACCCTAAAATAACCCAGCATAAAATACCGCAAACTAAGAACAAAACAATACCAAGCAACAGCCTATACAGTTTCTGCCTATCACAAATAAGAAATTAAGGCCTTTGATATACAAGAAACACTCGTGAAGACTTGAATTCATATAAAATGGATTTTGTTTAGAGTCACTTTCAACTCCTAGTGCTTTCTTGCAAGCCTTAGGTCTTCACTTTTAAACAATGAACCCTTTGTTTTCTGTCACACATTCACAGTAGTAAAAGCCAGATGTGAACTGCAGTCTCATTAAAAGCATTGCTGCAAAGGGTGATGGAAACTTAGAGGACTTATGACCAAGCACGGAAGTCTGAGACTTCCATAATTCTTTCGGTGCGAGAATACACTTTCAGAGAATAAAGCTGTCTAATGTGAAACAGCCTTTGAGCTTTCAAGAAAGTACAGTGCTGAGAGCACCACTGTTTGTAAGCAGTAAGGAATAAAGATAACCAGCATTTCTTATGTCTATTTTATCCTACACAGCCTGAAAATAAATACAGCTCCTAGCCAAGTACTATACTCCCAATACTAGTGTCAAACATAAATGTCTTTAACCCATTTTACAGCTAATAGCTCACTAACACTGAAAACATCAGTTTACACAAATCACCGTACAGGAAGCCTGAAGTGGGAACAAAGACAACTCCCTCCTTGGAAGGGTTTTCATCAGAGACAGCATGATTGAGGCACGTTAGTGATCCAGTAACTTGAAAGGTAGCTTCTCTACTCTTGTTCTGGGATAAATGGAAGGATCCAGAACTGATGTTTCACATGATTTCATTTTCTTTTCACACAAATCATGAGGAATATAAAGTGTGGACTGAATGAAGTCACAGCTTTAAATGTATTTAGGATTTGTGCTGTGACCATTCTGCATATAGGGCACTTTTGTTGGTAATTAGAAGGATTCACTTAAAAGATGGTAGTAAGATCCTTGTAAGCACTTTCCAGGCTCAAATGCTTAAAATCTCAGGCTAACAGAAGAAAAACATACATAGCAAAAATTAACAGTGTACATTCAGTTCAGACTAGGTAAGTCTTCAAACCTTGTAACAGTCATTTCAGTAAAATAGTATGCTCCTCTCCTAGAGGACATTGGAAAACTATTGCATCTCTATTTTCTAAATATTCATTTCATTTTAAATAAAGCCATGTCTCCCACTTTCCCTTTATCTGAGGCATAAAAAAGACATTGCATTAGAGAGAAACTGGGCAGATTTCCCAATTCAAACTTATCTCCTCTTTTAGGAATGATATAGTGAATTTAATCCAGAAAACCTGTATCGTTAATATGTGCTTACAGGCATTCCCTTGAGCTTTCGAGTTTGGAAAATGGTATGAGTTATCATATCAAAATCATAAGCACCAGACAGGGAGAATGGCAGCAGCAAGGTCTATGATTAAACATGAAGTTAAAGCGAGAAGAAAGTTTTATTTTCACATAGGCAAGTTCATTTTTCTTTTAAAAAAGTAAGTGTTAAATTTACCAGCCGTCTCAGCACCACTGTTTGAGTGTCCTTGTATTAGGTCTACTTAACCATGATTAAGAGATGTAATCCAATTCTCTTCTTTGTGACACAAAAAAAAAGAAAACTAAGAAAAAACATGGCAGTGAATGAAATATTTCCACTTAGTAAACAAATTGCCACAAAAATAGGAGATTCACTGTCAGTACCAGCAGCGGCAAAACAGATTTCTATTCAACCTTTAGCTTTGCTCTAGCTATCTGAAGAGCTTAACATGTTCTTTTACTTCATAGTAGGCTGCTTAAAAGGGAAAATAATTCAGTGTTGTCTATGAAGAAAAAAACCATTAAATTTTCATTATAATAACTGCTTAAGTTTTATATACAAAAATTGCCCTGAAAGTACCACTGTCAGGAGTGATAGAGGAAAAAAAAAAAGTTATAGGGATTTAACTAGTGAATCAAATCACTGGAAAGTAGGACAGACAAATTTTAAAATGAAACCCCTTACTTTTTTAGTGAGATGTCATCTAGATCATATTTTTATTAAAACAAACAAAAAGAACCAACAAGAGAACCCCACAGTTTACTGGTTCAAATACTGCATCATTATTATTGCTTATTTATTGCACAGGCAATAGCATATTAACAAACATTCCCTTTGTTTACAGCATGTTACACCTTCCAGTTTACAAGTGTTTGCAATATATTGCAATAGCTGGATTGAAAATACTACACAGGGAGGAGATCCCCAACCCAAATGATTGGACAAATTCCTCTTCTGAGAGTTCCCACATAACACAAAATAATTGTGGACACCTGACGAAACAGAGACAACCTTGGGCATGCAAAAGAACAGAATACTGCTGACAAAGACAGATTTTCTACGGACAGCACACAAAAGGGAAAGATGCATTTGCAGGGGTGATAATCACAGGAAAGAATAACAGCACACTGAGCTACTAATTTCACCCAAGCCAGAATCATACTTACCTGAAGAAAGGTACATTTGCTTCTGAATAAACAAAGTGTCACACATACAACCAAAGCCTGCCATTAGCTACCAATTACAGTGTCTAGTAACCAGCCATGGCATAGTGATTGGACTAAACAACTGAGATGATCATTGTTTCAAACAAAAGTTCCTGTAGAAAACACATTTCTGATAAAACCAGTATTAACCAGTATTATTCAGGTGCCAAGAAATAGCAATTAAAACCAATTATAAACAGAGAATTTGCTTTCCTATATAATTATACTCATTCAGATCTGTATGCTTGCTGTATGAGAGGAGGGTCAGGAAAGAGACAAACAGGCAGCAAGCTGCACAGGTCAATTCAATTTATTTGAAAGTCTCAGTGGATTTCTAAAATAGAGAAGCCTTATGGAGGGGTAACGTGTCAGCTACACAGGTCTGAAGCTAAATATGATTTAGCTTAGAAAAAGAAAATGCAAAAAAGAAAAAAATTAAATGATGAAGCACAAGAGATTAATTGTTCTGATCACTGTCAGGCATTTGATTACTTTTCTCAAACTGACAAGGTAAGGAAAATGAAGGTCAAGAAAATGGTTAGCAATTATAAAATAAAATATAAAGAGGAGAAATAAAATGCAAAGACAGGCCATGTTGCAGATAATGAAAGTGAACAACCTATTGAGACCCATCCAAATCCCTGGGGTAGCTTTTCCTGTTAAACGAACTGCTTGATATTTGGTTTATCAGTAGTTTCATCTCTTTTCTAATTTTCAAATGGTTTTGCTCAAAACGGGAGCTAGTTTACTGCTGACTTTTATTTCGATTTAAAACTCTAAACTTGCTTTCCCGCAGAAATGAGGGTTACTCCAGTCCATTTATTTCATTGGACTCCTAGGTACGTACTTTCAAATGAGCAAACTAATTAACAAATTGTTTTGATGTTTTAATGAGGTCTCCAGCTCCAGACATGTTTTCTGTCTGGGTAAAGAAAAAAAAGTTACTGCTACATCTTCTCTCATCTATCGGGTACTAAATCATCCTGTCAGGCAACCTGCTAATCTGCACATCATCTGGGTCTGCCTGCAGATCCCAGCTGCCAGACCTGGTTGCCTACCATCGTCAATAACAGAATATTCATCTGGAAAGCTTAAATTCTTTTTGAGACTCCCATTTTTACATGTTGACTACTGTAAAAAGGATTTTATTCCCCTTACCCCCCCGCCCCGTGTTACCATTTCCCTTGCTGATATCCATACACACTTCTGAAAACACCGGTCCAGATAATTGCAGCCAAACTCAGTGCTGTTTGCAGCCAAATCTCAGTGCTATTTCTTCTACTGGCTCCATTTTAATCTGCAACATCCAGAATATATTTTCTTGCCTTATCATACTTCAAGGTCCCCAATAGCTCTGTCATATCAATCAAAATGTCAGACTCCATTACCCATATGATAAAAGCAAACATCCCTCCTTACACAGGGTCTTATGTCATTCCTCACCTTGCGGGATCAGGCAGGGACACAACTTTCCCTAAACAAAACTAAATCATATCCCACCTTCAAAAAATCCTGCTATCAACTTACTTTGTTTTGAAGAAGCTCAAAAATTAAGCCATGGATATGACAAAACCATAATCTAAAACAAGAAATAGTTTAAATTTCTATCTATCTCCCTCTCTGTTAGTATCTATTGTCTTTTACATTTAAGATGCAATTGGGCAGGGATAAGCAAAAATCCTTTGTATTTTCACCACTTTGAGGACCTCATCCATAACTAAAGGCCACAGGAATAATGCTAACATGAAATCCTGTCAAAAAAGTGAAATATTTCTTATCTGTACAAGTTATACAAGACAAGAATCTACTGTGTTGCATCTGTAAGTTCAGTATATGTAGATGTCCCCTGCATTTTTGTCTCTTTTTTTCCACCAAATCACCAGGAATATGCTCCTCATCCTCTGACCTCCACCCAAAGTTTCTATTTTGGCACTACTGTATGTTGATATATTAAGTATTGTATTTTCCAGTGAATCACCTCAACCCTCTCCAGTATCATGTTCTGAGCAACTGTGTACTTGCTTATGCTAATATTTTCTAGTCTTCTAACATTACTACCTATGGAGTATACAGAATGTGCTGGACAGGTAGCGGTGCATTAATTTTACTGCCAGAAAAAATAAGAATTTCTCATTGGAAGCATCTGGAATCATGACTGGTGCTCTTGCTACTGGCAAAAAATACAAGTGAAAACACACACGCACTTGATTTCCCAGAACCTGTTTGCCCAATAGGAACCATCTGCTTCTATTCATTGACTCCTATGCACCCTGATCCAAAGTTTATGAAATCAGCAGCAAACATCCGTCCTTCGTCTGCTGTGGTCTTTGGATTAATCCAAAGCAGAAAATGAAATACATAATCTTAAAATGAGCTTTAACAATCTATAAAATTCTTCCATTATGCAGCTTATGGAAAACTATTAGTACTACACTTTGGATTCCCATAATGATTTACTTTCTTAATAACCTCTTGAGGTCATCATAGAACACTGAATGGTTGAAAATTATATGGCAAACAAGAGACAGCTCTGAGCTGGCATTTTAAATTCAACAGCAAGAGATATCTAAGTGGATTGACTTGGGTCCTGCATCCCAAGATTTCAGTAACGAGCCTGAGTAAATCTAAGAAAGAGAAGAATTACCAGAGTTTCTCTCAACTTTACTCATGCCTGTATATTTTTGTCCTCTGAAAGTATATATTTGAGACATTTAAATAACAACAGATATAGCTGGCGCAGAGCAAAAGATTTTTACAAAGAGGAGAAGTTGCAGAAATCCTGTGTTCTGGACAGCACATTGTTACTCATCACAGACAGCAGTAATGGAAATCAGGACTACATGAATCATCTAAGCTGCTCTCTAGGAATACACTGGACCATTCTACATAAGCCATAATAATAACATTTGTTATTTTACAATGGACTTTTAGATTAACTGCCTTATCTGGTTTTGTGAAGCCATGCTTGGTGCATTTCAATACAGCAGTCCTACAGAAGGTAAATCATTTATCTAGCTCCCTAACAAGAAAGCTGTAGTAAATCTCTAAGGAAGTACATATTGATCAAATCTGTCATAATTACAAATCCTTCAGAACACTCCATTTTCACCAAGGAAATGTTGCCATTATTGAGGAAGACAATGTATCTGCAATGAAATCTGCTATCTCTAAAGATTAAATTGGAAGAATAATTCCAACTGAAGGTCAGATGAGTACAAGTACTGGCTAATATTTATTACAGTTCTAAATCATAGCCTTTTGTAAATGATAGCCAGTGAACAGATGTAGCATTATCAAGTAAAAGCACAAACAGGAAGATGCTGCAATATGCCTAAATTCATAGATTATTTAGCTTAATAATAATTATTTTTCCCAAAATTCTGGGGAACTTACAGATGCAATACACCAAACGCTAACATGCTGAAGACTGTTTTCTAGATTTACTTTCTTGGTTGTTTAAAGGATAGCAGCCACAAAGGTCCACCCTTTGAAGAACCATAAGAACATGAGCATATTAAGCACAACGTTACTAGAATTCCTAAAAATCTTTCCATGAGCAGCCTCTCTCATTCTGGTTTGCTATGTAAAAGTTATCAAACATCGTACTACAAGATAAGCTCAGTTTTACTTTAGAAACTGAGGAACACAGATCAACTGACAACCCTAAGAACAAACTGGTAGTAAGAAACAATATCAGAAGCTGCTTATTATAATACCATAAAATACATATCTCAAAAAAGCATCAGTGAAGAATTTTCTCAGAAGCAACCTTTGAAGCTTTGTTCTAAGAGGTGAGCAATATATAGAAGGCATAAAACCTGATGTATCTTCAGCTATTTTCAAATCTCCAGATACATAAGAGGAAAATAACATAGGAAGAAAAAAACATTACAAGAACAGTCCAACAGACAAATGTTTTCACATTTTGAAGGAGTTAAAGATTGTTAGAAATGCTTACTTTAAAACAAGCTACCCACTGGACAACTTTTAGAGCCATCAGTGGTTTTTTTAATACAATATATACACTGAATTCTGCTTGAAAAAGTAGTTTATTTTACTCCTGAAATAAGTTGTAAACACTATGCTCTCTTTGAAATCCAGTACAAACCCCCATCCATTCTGCTGTAAGGGGGCAAACCTATGTTTCAAATTTATTAATGATTCCTCAAGCTGTTATAGAAACACAATTGCAGGAAGGCAACATTTAGAGACATAAGCCTCTTTCATGTTCACTTTCATAGGAACTGGTTGCTGAGGTTACCCAACAATGGAGTAAGTTGTACATCCAATTCCCTCTTTTACAAACGCATCACAAAACCAGGGCTTTGCAACAGAACAATGCTCACTAAAGCAACTACTGTGCTTTATTTACCATGTATGCGTTTAGAAAACATAGCTATCTGTTCTCTCCAAATATCTGTCAGCCATTTTAAGTAGAATCTTCAAAGGCAACATAAAATAGCTTTAACTGAGGAAGCAAAACACTGTAGTTATAAAACAGGTTTCCACTTTACCAACTACTTAAGAACTTATAACAATGCTAAATTCAGTTTTTACTTCAGTAGGACAATTGAGTTCTCAGCAAGACCAAGTAACTTGATGCAGGTATTTTTTGAAGATGTGATAGGATTTAGTTTTGTTCAGGGACCGTTGTGTCCCTGCCTGGTCCCACAGGGTGAGGACTAACATAATGGTGAGATCTTACAGACTTATGTGCACTCTAATACCTTTACTCTGGAATATAGATCCCTTGGGTTTTCAGTAACACCCCCAGAGATGAACCTAAGTATACTTTTTTAGACTTACCTAGCATGTTCTACTTGCTGTCAGCATCAAAAACTGTAGGTCTATTTCTTCTCTTCAAAAGGCACAAAAATTAGTGAGAAAAACTGATCATACAAAAGAAATAAAGGTTCTTGTTGTTGCTACAACATGCAAGTAAGAGCATCTGAACATGAGGCAAGTTAGCAGGGATGAAGAATCAAGCAAGCAGAGAGAAGGAAAAGGAAATGAAAGGGTAAGGTTTGTTTTCATAATTAAAAACAGATTTCAGAAGGAAAACTCAGTTTCACTACAGTCAATGAGAGTTTTTCCATAAATTTCAAGGAAGTCATGACTTCACCCCCAGACAGTTATGAAATGCAACCAGCTACTTAAAAAAACAAGCAGAAGCATGATAAAATGAGAAACCTTAGAATCTGGCAAATCCCAGAACAGCAGTTGGATATGAATGAGATAGGTGATAAACGATGAAAAGTGTGTTAAAGAAATTTTTCAATAGGTTGGAATAAAACCAAAGTTTGCAATCTCACTCCACATGCCCAACATAGTTTCTGTCAAACTGGGACTAGAAAATCATGGTTTGGTATGGGTAGGTGTCTCACTGGTTGACTGAACAGTCTCAGTGTATTTGATAAGCAACTCCTACAGTATGTCTGTGAAGCACACATGTTATGCACAACCACATTTACTGCAGGAGGACAGTACTTAGTTAAACAGTGTCAAAACAAAAAGCATTTCAAAACCAGTAAATTCTGAATTCTTTTGCAATAAAGTCTCTACTACCATTCTTTGGGGAAAAAAAAAATAGCTGCAACTGTATGGGGTTTTGTGTTTCTTTGGGTTCTTTTGTTTGTTTGTGGGGCACCTTCTAGATTGGTATTTTGCCTTTCTTTTTTTTACTTTGGCCTCTTGGCCAACTGTGTGTCCTGGGCTGCATCAAAAGGAGCGTGACCAGCAGGTCAAGGGATGGGATTCTCCCCCTCTATTCCATTCTGATGAGACCCCACCTGGAGTACTGCATGCAGCTCTGGGGCACCCAACGCAAGAGGGCTATAGGCCTGTTGGAGGAAGTCCAAAGGAGGGCCACGCAGATGATCAGAAGGCTGGAAAGCTGGGATGATCAAAGGGCTGAGAGTTGTGTGTGTTCAGCCTCGAGAAGAAAGGGCTCCAGGGAGACCTTACAGTAGCCTTCCAGTACCTAAGGGGGCCTGAGAGTGCTGAGGCCCTGGCACAGGTTGCCCATAGAAGCTGTGGCTGCCCCATCCCTGGCAGTGTTCAAGGCCAGGTTGGACAGGACTTTGAGCAACCTGGTCTAGTGGAAGGTGTCCTTGGCCCATGGCAGCAGGGCAGGATGTAGATGGCCTATATCATCCCTTACAACCCAAACCATTCTCTGATTCAACAAC
>JANHGB010019973.1:13475-33212 GCA_026283785.1 Coracopsis vasa
TGGCCCATGGCAGCAGGGCAGGATGTAGATGGCCTATATCATCCCTTACAACCCAAACCATTCTCTGATTCAACAACTTAAGTTAAGATTATATGCATTACTCTTCATATGCATTACGCTTCATAGAGGGGATTTTTGCCAGCCTTTAACTAGAACCCTCAAAGCCTAAGTGAATAAGGACAGTAGGGCTCTGCTGCCATAGCCATTTTGCATACAACACCCTTTCAAACACATTCAGAAACAATTCCTTGCTGGCATAGTTTGCACTGGGTCCCAACCCAATATACATTCAGCAACATTTGTCCCCATATAAAAGTACTGGAAGAAGACCGTGCACCAGTGCAGTTAAAGGAATTGATCTTATTTACAATTTATTCATCTGAAGTCTTCAATTCTGTATGGGAAGAAAAAGGTGACTGAATTTTAAAATGAAGACACAAATATGCTCAAAAGAAGATGGTCTTAGTATATTTAGTTTCATAAAGAAATGATTTTTTCTCTTTGTAAGCCTTCTCTATATGGAGAATATATCTTTTTGCTCAGTGTTTTTCCAGTTCTTAACACAAGCTTCTGATTCATATTAGAGTGTCTAAACTCTCCAGTTCAACACTAAGGAATGCAATTCTCTACTCGGACCTCTAAAAATTATTTCAAAAGGGTTTTTTTTGTTTGTTTTTTTTTTTTCCACAGAAGTGGTATAAAGAACTCTCAATAATTCCAAATACATGATTTGTGTATCCTTTCTGTGTATGTACCTTTATATGATTAAATCAATGATGGCACATGTCTAGAACTGGCAGGCTTCACTTACTGAAGATATTAAAAAATTAAATGCCTTAGTTTCATTATGCTATTCAGATGGTGTTCTTTACTCTCTTCTTTGCCAAACACAGCCCAAAATCTAGATTAATCTCAAATAATTTCCTGTAAACACCTGAACCATGGACTAGAAAGGAAATTTATCACAAGCTCTTCCCACCTATTGTAATATTCTCCAATTCTCTAATGAAAAGATCTCAGACTTCAAGAACAGCATTTTATTTAATGGTTATAGTTCAATAAAGCAGATATAATCCAGAAAGGCTTTAAAAGGAGATATTCACTGGATAAGATCCATGTACATTTCAGTTTTGTCCAATAAGAAGAAAATTGGTTTCACTTACATGACAAAATTTATGATGATCCTGTCTTGCAAACTATTCCTCACTAGAGTCTTAAGAGGTTTGACAGCACGCCCATAACAACTGCACTGTCATCCACACAGATAACTGATGATCCTAAAAGGGTTTAAGTTCAGTGTGTCCTACTGAACTTTATTTAAACTCATAGAAGCTACATAATTGCTCTAGAGATCTCATGGAATTTCTCTCATTTTACTTCCAGACACTTATCAGTAGGTTTGACCCAGTAACAAGGCTTTCACTGTCTTTTGCTGCTTTATGCTCCAGACAATCAGGGACTTGGGGAACGCAGGTCTGCCAGAGGACTAGGCAAAATGGTACTGGACCTGTCCAACCAGCAAACTGAATTTGCAGCAGATACCACATCTACAGGAGATACTAAGGTATAAATTAACTGGATACCTTTCTTCATTCCACAACATAAGGACTAGATGCTCAACACAGCATCTCCACAACAGGAGAAAAAGCTCCTTCTTAGTTTCTACCACAAAACCTTTTGCAGACTGGTTTTCAAACTCTCTAGTTTCAGTAACATAAGGTGGCTTCAGACTGGGGCCAGTAAAGCTGCTCCTGACTTAAAATGATGGAAATAGATGAAAATTTAGCAGGAGAGTTCACAGAAAGTTAATTGGCTGAACTTACAAAGGGAGAGAGTTTTTCTCCATTAGGCTGTTATAGAAAATACAGAATTAAGACCAAATGATCCTCTGATCCTCTGAGTACAACTGAGTCTACAAGACAATAGAAGAGGATACAACAGTAATTGCTCACCTCCAACACTGACCAACTCAATTCCCACAATGATCATTCCTAAACTGACTGCCGGGGGGCAGAGATTAATGTATATTTTATAGCTGCTCCCCTGCCACTGCTGCATTTTCCCCTCCATGCTTCCAACATTTTCTTTTCCTTTGCAGCCATCATTGACAGGTCCTTAAGGTTTTCATGACTCCTAGCAAGTCTAAAGAGAAGAGGGCCTGTGAGGCAAAGGGGTGGATGACTCAAATATGTAACTACATTATGGAGGAAAGTAAGCCACCAATCTGACAGACAGGCGCTCCAGTTGTCACAACAAACTCCTGTTCAGTGTTACAGTCCAGTATGCACAGTGAAGTTGACAGCAGTGGGGCAAAAGGACAACTGAGACAGAACATGCTTAAACATTAACTTTTCTTGTATCTCCTCCTGTAATCCAGGACAATCTCAAAACCTACACATGCTCTGCTGGCATTTCCAGTAGTAGTCATTCCTGGAAAACTAGGTAAAATTATACTCTAAAAACTTCACAGTCTACATTGAGGATAAGCACTTGAGATTTCCACTAAAGTGAAACAGATGTTGGAATGCAGCAAGGGAGCTAAGAGTTACATCACGGCACAGAAATTATTTTGAAGAATTATTAAAAAGTGATTGGAAGACAACATTTCTAGAATTATGCCAACTAATAAGATGAAGATTTAAACATTAATATAGAACACAGCTGAAGACTCAACTCTCATTTCTATTGACTGTAACACACATTTCTCCAGAAAATGTGTGAAAAGGGAAGGTGTGTTTTTTCTCAATGCCAGACACACATGGATCTGACACTAAAGAAAGTGTCTCACAATATTCCCCAGTGGCTGCAGGCATGATCCAGCAACCAGCCCTTTAAGAGTGTTTAGTCATAACAGTGGTACTTTGCAAATAAACCAAAAGCAAATGAAATGGCCGCAGCATTAGATAAGACATAGGATAATTTTGCTCAGGATCATATTTACTAGTGCTGGGAACAGCCTACTCCACTCTTACTACAATTTCTTTGACTTCTAATAGGACTGGAATTTGGTGGGAAGGGTGGCACTTTTTTTTTTCTTTTGCCTTTTTTTTCTTCCCTCTTCTTTTTAAAAAAATGATGCTGTAATTCAAATCCTGGTAACCTTGGAAACAGCCTCTCTCCTCAGATATGTCTGTGTCAATTAAAGTAATTGGGACACTCTAGCTAATGGTGCCTAGATTTCAGTATCTGGGCTAGGGCTAAAGCATTAGTCCTAAAGGACACTCAGCTGAGAAGCAGATCCTCTGAAAAAAGATTGTCTAGAAAGGTTCTCTTTTTGTAAGCATTTGTCAGAAGGTTAGCTGGGAAGATGCAAGCTTTAAAGAATTTCTTTGTATGTAATACAGGAAGCACAGGGACTATTTAGTAATAGTGAGCTCAGACTTGTTTTTACTGGAGTATACTTGTATATGTATGCAAACAAAACTCCCTAATAAAAGCAGGGAAACATCATTCACTCCCGACCTTTACAGAAACCAGAAAAACTTACTTAAAAACCAGAATATTTTCTAACATACTTTGAGCCACATAAACACCAATCAATCACTCGGTTCAATGACATGCATCGCCACCTTTCTGCAGATATGTATGTACAATCCCAGAAAAGGTTTTTGCTAAAGTGTATCTTGAGATCCACTCCCCTACACCTGAAAAGGAGGCATCAAAAATTTCTTCCACAGAGGATGTTCACTGAAAGAATACTGGCACATAGCTTTGCTAATTAAAAGGTACAAACATTTTAAAGATATTTGCTCATTTCTGCATATTAAATTACTGTACAGCAGAAAGTGATTTTGCAAATGGCAAAATGAATCGATCACATCTAGTACCTGTCCTTTTCATCCTATCACTAGCCAGGACACAGAGAAAGAATTACATAGTGTTTGGGGAAAACTAACAATGATGGTTTGAAATTATTATTATTGTGGATTTCAGTTGTCACACAACACTGGCAAAAGAAATAAAATAAGGAAGTCTGAGCTTCAAGGATTTTTTTCCTATATTAAAGATCTACTTTAAGCCTTTTCTAAAGCCTAGATGATCCAGGCCTTCCAGGGTGAAAGGCCAAAAGTGACCAGCGTATAGGTTATTCAGACCTAGGCTGAGGTGACTAAATGATCCTCTGATATTGTTAATAATGGAAAAGAAAAAAAAATAAAAAAGCAGACAAAAGAGCACAGTAGCTGAGGTAAGACCAAGACACACATTCGCTGCCAGCAAAGGCATAAAAAGACCAGAAAAGTCACAGTCCAGAATCAGCTGCCACAACTGCTGTTTCAGTCCCTTTGAGAATTAATTTTATTTATGTACGATATCTGTAATGTAATATGGAATAACTCAATCAATAAGATTTAAAATGAGAAGCATACAAGCCTAAGGTGGAACAGCTGCCAAACAAGACTTGGGACAGCTCAACTCTAGAAGACCATTTTTTAGTTTAAAGACTACAATAAGCAAAATCATGATATATTATGCCTCTAAAACAGTTTGGAAATATGCTGTAATACTCAGCAAAACCAGAAAAGGTAATGGAAGTTTCAACTTGTTAATCTTTACAGTTTGAATATGGAAAACACATTCTACTCACTGAAACCTAGACGGGAAGGTTTTCTGTAATAATTTATTCTTGCAAAGTAAAAACTTGGGTGTATATTCTCACTCTTAACATTAAGCTCAGGGTCCAATTCTCCTTCCACTGAAGGAGGCTAAGTTTGACATTCACATCAACAGCACCAAAATTATGCTATAAAGCTACAATTGCATTTAAACAGTTGTCTGACAATCACATTGCAGAATAAACAGAAACCTAAAATTAATTCAGAGTAATTATTTATATAGGCTTAAGTGACATGAGCATTGTGGATTTTTTTATTTGGTGAAGATAAGTTATCTTTGTTTTACTACCTCCTTTTATGTGAATAGATGCTGAATTTTGCTTAAGCATCTTGCTTAAAAGCATTTCATTTTTTAGCCTAAAATATCTTCTGCTGAAACTAGTTTTTAACTGTCAAACTAGTAAAATAAAACACGAAATAAACCACTTTGTCTCAGAAGGAAATTGAGTATATGTATTTAGGCTAAAATTTCTGCCAGAAACATGAGCAGAATTTAATATACAATAAAGCCTATTGAGAACATTCCAAGAAAAACAAGCTTGTTCAATTTTAGATCATTCACTGAAATAAGCATCTTACAGAAAACACATGAGTTGAAATCAAATTCTGATGAAACATGGAGGAGACATATGCTAGTGCAGAGCATAGCTGCTCAGCAGCTCATTCAGATGGCTGCTAGAGATCCCTGGTCTGCAATAACCCTTAAGAGCCCATTTGGAGAGGTTATGGACCTTGAAACCATAGGATTTTCCTTCAGTCACAGAACTGGGACATTCTAGGGATACGTCCCCTGAGTCTAGAAGCCATGCTGGCCAGGGTCCCAAAACAGCCAAGCTGCAAGGCTTGTGCAGAGCCAGGGAGATGTCATACTGTGCCACTGAACAGCTCTTCATTATATTAATGAGTATAATGGAAACTGCAAAGATTACTTCAGGTTTTTCAATACCTGCCCAAACTGTCTTCAAGTAACACATGTACTCTACCAAAGCAAAATAATGAAGATCTTAAGGTCCAGAAACACTTGAATTGTGGTGCTCTGTTCAGAATTAGAGCAAGATCAAAACAAAACAACTCTCTGGTCTTGAAAACAATCACAGAACAGAAATACTGTTGCCTGGCTAGCCCTACACTACGGCACATTTTCTCTCATGCTATTTGCAAAGGCATGTGCAATCTCAGCCCTCACAGTCTAATATTCAGTATTTTGTTCACTTCAAACTAAGTATGAGATGATGAAACTCATGAAACACAATGGTGCCAAAAGAAAGTCTGCACCACCATTAATTGCTATATGAGTACATCAGATCTGTCATGCACAGTGACATGCCAGGCATAACAAGCATCTCTGAAGTCAAACTCCCAGTTTCTCTCTGCCACAGAATAAAGGACGCTGATGACAGATGGGTAGAGTTAAGCAAGCCGTGCGGCCAAAATCTTAGATAGATGACTACAGCTGCATTTCATTGCCAAGATCAGAACACTAGTTTGTATCAGAAACCACCAACTTTCTGGCTTCAACCAGGAAAAGAAAAAAAAAAACCTATTAAAAAAATTTTAACGTAACTAAAATGAAATAATCATCCACAATACTGGCTCCTATTCCTAGTCTTCTCCTCTGGCTTCAGGACTATTCCCTCTGCCTACATAGTCCCAAATCAACATAATTGCAGAACTCGTTCCACATCACATAATAATACTGCCATCCACTTAAGTCAAAACTCCTTTTTTCCCTTCTATCTGATTTTTTTACCCTCTCCGCCTGAACTAGCATGTACTTTCCTGCCATGCTGACTGGGCACCAGCTTGAAGTCACTGGACAGAAAGGTTCAATCATATCTTCTGCCTATGAAGTCCAGCATAACCTTTGCTAGAAGGCAATTATTTCTCATTTACTCCATGGTGACAGCACATCACTTGCAAAATTATTCTGAAGCTTCAAATCACCTTTAGGGTGCATGCAGTTAGCAAGGACTCTGCTAGACAGATCCGTCATATACAGATCCGTCATATGTAACATGGTATTTTACCACTTGGTTCCTGCTCTCCCAGATTCTGCTGGGACAATTTGTTTCAGGTCCATTCATCTGAATCCAAATATACATTGTTACTCGCTAAGACTTCCCAGCTATTTCAATAGGAGCTGCAAGTGTCTAAGAATCAAAAAGATCCTCTATTTTATTGAGGCTAACGGTGCATCAAGTCCTCTTTTGCCTCATATCCCTCCCTCAAAGCCAGCAAGGCTGAAGAGTGTAAGTCAAGGTAATTTCAGTCAAAGTTTCTTCAATTATTTGCAGCATTCATTTTTTTCCTACCTAAGAAATGTAACAGGAAGTTACAGAGTACTGACATTTATATAAAGTTGCATTTTAAGCTTAAATCTATTCTCAATAAAATGAAATAATTATTTACTTAAGCATGAGAACGAACGGTATCCTGACAAGCACACTACAGTCAAACAAAATGGCAAGGAAGTTTTCAAATATTTTCCAATATTGGCAAATTGTGCAAACTTACTTTGCTAGTCATTGCCATCTGGTCAAAATGAAAACAATCAATAATACATTTCTACTAAAAGAGAAATCTAACATAGCACAACACCATACTGTTGTATGTAATAAATCAATAGACCTCCTCAGTTTTAACACATTTGTTTCAATACTTTAAAGAAAATTTTTAAAGAAGTGTTTTTTAAACCACAGAATCTGTCTTCACTCTGAACACAATAGGCTTTTCATGAGTGTTTCACCATACAGATAAAATTCCTTATAAGAAGAAAATATCTAAGATTTGGAAAGGCTTTGCAATTATTAGGAAAAAAACCCAAACATTCATAACATGTAGTTCATGAATGAAGAAGATGAGGCTGCTTGCTCCCAGACATAAAACAGCCATGATAAAAACCTCAGTTTTACAGCATCATTTTATCCCCTCTGTGCTCAGAAGTACAGTTTGTAGGATCAGCCATCTATTTTTCAGTGATATTTATTCCTATCTGTAGGCTCAGATACAGGGAGATTTATGCTACATCTTCATGAAATCAGAGAATCATAACATGGTTTGGGTTAGATCATCTAGTTTCATCTTCCTGCCATGGGCAGGGACACCTTCCACTAGACCAGGTTGCTCAAAGCCCTGTTCAGCCTGGCCTTGAACACTGCCGGGATGGGGCAGCCACAGCTTCTCTGGGCAATCTGTGTCAGTGCCTCATCACCCTCATAATGAAGAATTTTTTCCTAATATCTAGCCTAAATCTACCCTTTTTCAGTTCAAAGCCATTACCCCTTGTTTCAGTAATGTTGCAGGAATCCTACAGAATGGCTAACAACACCTCCAACAGAGAGCCAAGGAGGACAACTGGGCTGAACAGGATGTGGAAAGGGATAGGACAGTTGAGAGTCTCTGGCTAGAACAGCCATTATCGTCAGTTTTTTGGAAAGCTCAGCTGGAGCTCTACACAACTGTTCACTCTGTTCCTTTCCAACCTCCAAGAAAAACTCTATTACTCCATGCTTGTAAAAGGAATATAAATTTTACTTGCTGCTATTTCTAGCAGTGGTAAGAGGTAGGACAAGTTCCAAGCCACTCTGTAGTATCTGCTGGCCATCCCCAGGAGGTGGTCAGATGCACAACTGTGTCACTTGAGAAAAGTAATACAAAAAAATATGGCATGCTTTGCATATCAAAACCTTCATATTTATCCAAAACAAGATTAGACTGCTCAGCAGAAAAGGTCAAAAGAAACTTTGGAGAAGACCAGTTTAATATTTTGACATTTAAAAGTAGTATTACAAGAAGTGAAAAAGAATAGATTAGTCTGATTCAGGATACTGAAGGGAGAGGGAGAAAAATATGTATGATTAGAACTAAAAAAAGTGGTTTCTTGTTCTCATCTGGGAACAAGAGAGAGTAATGAGACAAGAAAAGGAATAAATACTAATTTACCTTCTCCACATTTATGGGTTCAGAATGGGTTTGATTGATATTCATCAGTGGGCCTGTTGTGGGGGATGTTTGGTTTTCATCACTAGTTTTAAGTTTGCTTTTTACAGAAAAAAAAAAAACCACACACAAAAAAACCCCAAAACCAACAACAACAAAAAAAAACCCCAAAACCACAACACAAACAAGAACCACACACACACGAAAAAAAAAACCAAACAAACCACATTGCAGTTAAGATTACTCCTAATGAAGTAATGGAAGCACCACATACTAGTCCCAGCCATTAAAAGCTTTAAATCAGAAACTGATCCAGGAAAAAAATAGTAAAAAGCCCTTAAGCCCTTAAACTTGCAGAAGTTTCTCAGACTCACCCCTATTATCTATTCCAAGAGAGATTGTTACCAGTTCAAGTTACTTACAGACAACTATGAGCCTTTATATAACAATCTATGTGTGCAAAGGTAGGAGAAATGAGAGGAAGTAGTAGCTCTTCAGGAAAAGATCTTTCTGTCCTCTTAGGCACTAGTGCCTCTGCATCTATCCAGACATATGAAGATGCCTGTTTCCCTATAGACATCAACTTCCCATAAATTACTTGCAGGGTCTCTAGATAAATATCAAAGCATTCACCCAAGTGTCTAATTTTCAGAGGGGCTAGAAAAATGGATCACGATGCTATTAAGACGATCCATCATCATCCTGTAGAAAACACAGGAGCTAAAACAAAATACTCCCTATCCTTTACCAGTAGATTCTCAGAATAACGTGTTCTCTTGCAGGAAAATGCTGTCAACTTATCCTTCCCACACTGCGCTTGGACCATGTCTTCACTGCCTCCATTTGACATAGGCCTGATGTGCAACTGAGTCAGTCTTCTCTTCATGTCAGTATGGGCATATGGTACTTTCGAGCACCAAGCCCTATTTTTGCAATCTAAAATCTGGCTGCAGATTGCAACAATAAGAAAAACATACTGGGTTTGATCTAATTTTCTTACACATAATTTGTTGAAATGTTAAGTGCCTACATTCTTTAGAAAAAAAAAATAAACCGGATTTAGGAGTTTAAACATGGCGAAATACCTGCTACACAAAACCTTTAAACAGAGGCTATGAGAGATCAAGTGCACAGCAAATGGCTTCTGCTAGGCTGTGCAAAAGCAGAGATGGGGCAAGGACTTATCAAGAGAAAACAAACAAACAAACAAACACTTCCACAGTTCTCTTGGTGGGTACACTCAAAGCCACTGTTCCCTTAACACGGGCTGCCAACTCTTTAAGGTCTGGAGAACTACAGGAAGGCCTATATAGTTCTCAGCTGCTCTGAGGAAGCACTTATGTATTAATCCCAAAAAGCTGAGTGACTGAAATACAAGAAAAATCTTTTACAGTGGAAGGAAAGACTTGAGGAAGAACATGACAGGACATCATGCCATTAAGCATTTGCCTTTGCAAATTTGAGCTGCTGGTGCAGCAACACAATCTGCTTCCAAAGCCAGAAGAGACAAATGCTTCATACATGCTCTCCAGAATTTCTGTACCAACTTTAATGATAGTCCAGTGGAATAAAATGCAATGCAGAAGACATGTTCCACAGGAGACTGCAATATGCTCTGGCCCATGTCCTAGCAACTATCAAATAAAGCCACCTACCTGGGAAAAGGAAAATTAATATAGCTTCATTGTATGAGAGCAGAGTGAATGGATGTTGCTCCAGTGCTGTTGTGCCTTAGTGCAAGTCATCAACTAATTTAGCCTATATACATTAGACTGCCATTAGGGAGAGACCAGCACATTTGTCAAAACAGTATGGTATGTAGGCAAGGGTTCTTCACCATTACTAGTTGAAAAATCTAACCAGGTTCCCTTTTAGCAATGAATAAGGTTAATACTGACCACAGAGAAAACCTCTGAAATGGTAAAAACAGCGACAGAAATGTGGGTCTCCCAACAAAGGAAAAAAGAAGGGGGAAAAAAATTCTGTTTAAAACTACAGTCAGGAAATTTGATATTGGAAGGGAACAAGCCAATAAATCAGGTGATAATTACTAAGTACCTATGTCAGGATAAAGAGGAAAAAAGGCCCAAGGCATTATATCCCATGAACTATACAAACAGACTGAACTGCATTTCAGGTCAGCCAGAAATGTTTGTGCAAGGTAACTGGCCTATAACCTTCACTATGAGGAACCATACTTCAAGCATATTCAACTTCTGAATTCCAGAGCACAATGTTGCCCCGATAACGTATTTTCATCTGGTTACAAATCTGAATGTGCTGTTCCTATACACACTTTCCAGTAAAAGAAAAAGATACTGCCATTGAATTTGCATTTTTCTAAGCTTATGTAAATGAGCATTCATAAAGAGGGCACAAGAGCAATACATCAATTAATAAGTAAAACTTGCAGTGACAGAGTAGCTCCATTTCAAGAACTTTTGGTTAACAGAGGCCATGTCAGAGCATGTTTAACCTCACACAGTTCCTCTCCCACAAGTTTTCTCCCACTACAACTTGTACATCTCTCCTTTTTAAATGTTTAGGTACATTCACTAAGTATGGGGACTGCATATTCTGGGATTGTTCAAGCTTTTTTCTTTAGACAGCATTTCTTAAGACTAAAGCATGCAGAATGAATCATTACTGGGATGCAGTAACAGAACTCTGCAAAGTGCTAGAGTTCACTAACTGCCCAGCTAGACTTCTACTAAAGCATGCATGTAGCATACTGCAAGTCAGACAATTCTTTATTAGTTTTTTGTTTCATTTTAAATTAAGACAGTATACTGACATTACAAATGCTTATTTAAAAATACACAGGAATTTTGAGAAAATGAAAGAAGTCTTCAGGTACTGATCAAGCCTCAGTTTGAACTGTTCTGGACAGATAAAATTCTCATCAGTTTTAGTGAGTTATGTTACCCTTTATACATTTTAAAATTACTAGTTAGCTTTATCCTTCACCTCCAAAAAGTTGTCCATATTCTATGATAGGATTGATAACATTGCAGTTGTTGGTGAATTGTTTGATTTGCCATCCCATTTTCTTACAGAATTAGATGAAACCAAAAGAAAATGTTTTCAATGAAACTAAATTAGCTGCTCAACACAAAAATTCTAAAGTATTTATTCACATATACAGTAGTTCATCAGCTCTAAAACTCTCGGCTTTATTATGTGCTTGACAGAATAAATCATAATGCCAAGTGGCTGGCGGGATAATGAACAACTGCCATGATAAATGAATTGTCACACAAAGCTATCTGAAATACAAAGATGACTACAAGAGCAACACTTAGAGCTACACCTACAGTTTCTTTTTCCATTTTTTCCCCATGTATTGTGCAATTTTCTTCTGCCTCAAATTTGCTTGGCTGGAACATAGGTGGAACATGAAACAAATTGTGGCTAAATTCTCTAGAGGTGTGAAGTACAATTCCACTGCAATCCATGTATGATTGTACAGTCATGTCACAGATGAATTTGCCCTGGGAGCAAAACATTTAGCAAGCACTGTTAATATATTCACTTATTTCACAGTTATTCAATTCGCCCTCTGGTGAATATATATCTGTTATCTATTCTGTTAGCACATTCTCCTTCCTGTTGCTTCCCACACTATAAAAAACTAAAAGGAAGATTACTACAAGTGGAGATTGTTGCTTTACTGTGCTAAGGTTAAAAAGAACTTCAAATTCAGTTCCAAAATACATTCCTATAGTACCACCTCCAAGTCAACGAAACCAGATTTTAACCACAAAGCAGAGAAATCAGGGAAGAGAGGATTTAATTGAACTCTCAGTCTCTTTGACTGTGCAAAGACCCAGAAGAAATACACTGCAGACCCCAGTTTGGAAAACATCACTTATATAAACTCTATTCATTTATAACAGTACCACAATGAGCAGACAAAGCTATTGAATTAAGGAAGCATTAGACACACTTTCAAGACTATGTTCCATAGGGTACAAAGATCCAAAATGAGAAAAATATTCAGAAGGCTTAACATCATATTGAATGTGGCTTTTCCCCACACACACATCCCAAATTAGTTACATTTACAGTTTCTACATTATTTACAGCATAAATGCAGCATTGGGATGAAGAGACCATAGTAAGAGTTGCAGGGTTGGGTGGAGAAAAAAAAAAGAAAAAGAAAGTCACACTTGCACATACAAGTGTACATTGTACATTTCAGGTTGAGGCAGAGGTGCAGGAAGAAGAAACAGATGGACAAGAGCAGCCCTAAAAATCTCCACTGGAATGAGCTATTCCCCCCATCCCTGTTAGCCCTTTGTTATATACTAACAGGATTTCTAGTATTCATATGTGCAGTAAACTATGAAAGACATCTACCCTCTAATGGATCAGTATTGCTTCCCCTAGCTCCCGTCAGCTTTTCTGAACTCCAAAACAGTACAAGCTTATGGAGAGAGAAAACAGATTCAGGTCAGCAGCCCTGATAACAAAAGCTGTACTTGCAGTGTAGGTAATTGTGAGAAAAGCAATTGCCCATGAATTCTCACTGAACCAAAAGCAATTAGATTTTATAAAAAAGGAAACTGTTAGAAATAAGTTTTCTTTAGAAGGATAGCAAAGACACTTCAGTACCGTACAAGTGATGCACACTACCAGAATCTTCCAAGCGTCTTAAAAATAAGAGTAGCCACTTTTGTTACAGACGGCCACAAAATAAATTTGGCCTTTTCAACTTTGGTTGTACTTAAAAAGAGGTTATTAGGAAGTACCTGAAGAAGCAGACAACAGTTTTGAAATAACTGGATCTGAAGTTTAAGTCACAACTTCAGGCTCGAAAGTAGCAAGAACAGGGAACAAAAAAAAAAAAAAAGTATAATAAACAGAAGGGAGAGTAGGAAGAATGATCAAGACATTCAATAGGAATGAAAAAATTTTGAAGAATCACAGGGCTAGCACCTCCAGAGGCCATGTCCTCTGTAGCTGCTTTGTCCTTCACAGGAGAGGTGACAAAGCAAAAGTGACAGATTTCTACCAAAGCAGGTACAAACTGTGCTTTAAGCAGTGCAATTCAGTGTTTCATTATTACTGGGGAAAAAAAGGGTGGCACCTAAGAACTGGCCTAAAAAGTAACATGCGAGGCTGAGCTTTGAAACAATCAAGTCTGGAATTTTACAAATATTCATCCATCTTCATGTGCTCAACAAAAAATACCTTAACTGGGGCCTATTTTCAGAGAACAGCAAGTCTTGTAGCAGAGAAAACAGAAAAGGATTTCAGATATTCCAAAGCATTCCTCACCTCAAAATTTAAGAGAGCACAGAAAGTTATTTTAGAAAGCAACTGTGACCAATGGTGTTAGAAAAATTACAGCAGAGAATGCCTGAACTGAGTAGAGCTGAAAGCCTTCACCACAGTGCAAGCCTAATTGCTGGGGTTTGTACTGTACAGTTGCAACCATTTTAGAGATGCTAGAAAGCCTTTCTGAGCAGGACAAAATTAAGCAAGAGTAGTTAAACTTGTTTCACCTAATTATACAAATTAGATTTGTATACACATTAAAGTCCTGATCATTTTTCTTCTAGAATTAACTTTTAAACTGATCATTGTCTACAAGTAATACTAGCATTAAGCTCATACCACAACTTCCAGAGATTAATTAAAAACGTTATGGGTTATATGCCCATATTACCATTGAAAAACTACCAAAACTGCTGGGAGTAAGATAGCAACTTCCTAGTGATGTAACAACATGAGAAAGGAAATCTCAGACAACCCCTTGCTACAAGCAGGGACACCTTCCACTAGACCAGGTTGCTCAAAGTCATGTCTAACCTGGGCTTGAACACTTCCAGGGATGGGACAGCCATAGCTCAGGGAAAAAGATGACACCACAGGGTCTGCAACATACACAAAATGCTGCAGATTTGCCTAATGTCTTCTCCTGAAAACACACTGGTGTGCATGTGCATGAGAAACTGAACTGAAATCAGACTCCACCGTCCATTGTCTTAAAAGATTGGTATGAGAAGCTGAGATGGGACTCCACCATCCATTGCAACAGAGATGGGTGGGAGGACCCAAGACTCCTCCATCCATTATCTCAAGGATTGCTGTGAGGAACTGCTGTCCATTATCTCAAGGATTGCTGACAGACGTGCAGTTGAAGATCTGGCTGCAAGACCAACAAAAATGGATGCACATGATCCACAAGGAATGTGCAGTACATGACATTAAGAACAGAGGTACTCTCCCCAGCACATAATAAAAGGGGAAAAAGGTAATCACCATGGTGAACACCTTCCACCGCTGATGACTACAGATCCTGGGTGACACCTTGCACCTTCCAAAGATGACGACTACAGACCCTTGGGACAACTATCTCTCTGCACTCTGAATGATTACTTAATTTCCATCTTTTTTCTAATCTGTCATTTTTTTAATTTTTTTTTTTATAATTGTCTTTTTATAATTAAAACAAACTGACTGATTGCTGTACTTGACCTCATTTGTGTCTTAATTTCGCCCTGGGATCACAAATTAAATACTTCCAACACTGGGGTTTTTTCCATTCAGACCCTGACAATGTGTCTAGTTACACAGAAGAGGCAGATCTGCCTTGAGAGAGAAGTCATAGCAGCCAACAGTTTTTTGGGGTAAACGGCATGTCGTACTGAATGGCACCAATACAGCCAAGCTTGAAACCAGGCATATAATCTGTATCAAACTTAGAATTTTCACATCATTTAGACCCAGCTCTTGTTCAAATCCTACTTGGAAAAATATTTGAAGTTGCCTGTGGAGGTTGTAGCTTCTAGTTTTCATTTTTTGAAGACTCAAGTTCACTTTAAAATTTGAAAATTTCCATTTTATAAAAACTGGAAAACATCAGCCAAAAAAAACCTGCAATTCAATTTCAATAGCTACATGTTTTTATATAGTATGCCAATCACAGTAGTCTACTACCAATATATAATTGAATAAAGTAACAAATAAAGTCAAACCTTCCTTATAGTGCCTTTTGCACATGTTTAGCCTTCTCCCATCCCTCTCCCTCCTCATGTTTCAGGCAAGGATAATGTTTACTTCATAAGACTACTACAGAAATACAACAAAATCTAATAAAAGTATTATTTCCTTTCAAACTTCTTTAGCTACATGTTGATCACACAACTGATGCTTAGCCTAGACTGTTCAGCATTACAGAAGTCACTCATAATACAAAACACATGCACACACATTGCTGTTCAGCAAGTTCAATACCTTAGAATATTAGGTATTCTAAGGACATATGAAGAAAGGCTGAGCAAGTTGGGGCTGTTTAGCCTGGGGAAGAGAAGGCTGCATGGAGACCTCATAGCAGACTTACAGTATTTGAAAGGAGCCTACAAGGATTCTGGGGAGGGACTCTTCATTAAGGACTGTAGCAACAGAACAAGGGGTAATAGATTCAAACTAAAACAAAGGAAGTTCAGGTTAGATACAAGGAAGAAGCTCTTTACTATGAGGATGGTAAGGCACTGGAACAGGTTGCCCAAGGAAGTGGTAAATGCTCCATCCCTGGCAGCGTTCAAGGCCAGGTTGGACAGAGCCTTAGGTGACATGGTCTAGTGTGAGGCGTCCCTACCAATGGCAGGCGGGTTGGAATTAGATGATCTTAAGGTCCTTTCCAACCCTAACCATTCTATGATTCTATTCTATGACATTTGTGATTAGTCTCATTTTTGGGTGGAAATACAGAATAAAATGCTGCATGCCTGGCATGTCTGAGCAAAAGCCAGATAGACAAAAAAAAAAAACCTCATACCACAACCACCCTGGGGAAATCTTTGTTCATTTCAATACTTGTTCAGTCAACTGTCTCCATGAATGACAAGGTTTTATCTCTAATGTGAATGGCTTTGAAGGCTACTTGCATTATCCATTCTTCAGCAGCTGCTGCCGAAACCACAGGGTTGCAAACTTATAATTAAATCCAGCTGCCACTACTGTGAGTTCAGTTATATCGAAGTGAGCAGCAATGGCTCACGGTTGCTGGCAAGATTCTGTCTCAATTTCTAGACAATGTAATTAACTCTTTTGCCCCTTTTAGATGAAATAAACATCAGCATTGAAGACCACTGTTAAATGACTGTAAAGTAGTATTTATATTGAAGTCTGTTGCAGTCATCACACCTGAGAAAACAAATTTCTATGTGGATGACAGCTAAAAACAAATAGCTGTTTCCTTGAAAGCACTGGGAGGACACCCAAGGAGACATAAGGCACAGTGTGGAAGGAATTCTGTGTAGAAAGGAGGTATAACAAGATACACATTAACACATCTATTCTTCAACTTTAAAACACAAACTCCAAAATAAAGCAAACATCAATACCTAGCTTGAGGGAATTGCGGGCAAGGGCTGGAAAGGAACCAGAAAAGGAACAACAGGCCTTCCTTTAACAGTAAGATCATTTCTTGAAAGGCATTGTGTCTTAAATCAGACTTAGAGATACAGCCTGACTGGGTAGCTGCATATGCACACTTCTAGAAGTATAGCTTTTTCCTTTTACAGTCAAAACCTGTTCATATCCACATGTTATAGTGTTTAGGTCAGCAAAAATAATTAGCAACCTAAATTTGACTCTCAGTCATAACCCTTGAAGTGCTGCTCAAGAAGCCTCCACTTCCTCACTTCTGTAAGAAACGTTGCAATGACAGTGCCTCAGGAACATACCATGGGAGTAAAAGCAATCAGCAACAACATCCTAGAGTAATGCTGCTGAAGTAGAAAGCAAGTCAATTGAGCTTGCTTTGTGAAGAGTTCTCATTATTTGTACCTCTTTGGAAACACATGACAGTGCAATCACTTCCAAGGATGGGTAAGATAACACAACCTAAGACAGAAGTGCCTGACCTCTGACTCCAAGCACAAGAAGGTTAAAGAAAGATGAGAGCTATCTGTTGAGATAAGAATGAGATGCATAATAACAATCTCTGCTGGATATTCTGCCAAATCAGTTAAAACCCTAGGTTATCTAGATAATTTTGATATAGGGGTTACCCACAGATCTACATAAAAACTGCATTAACTGAGTGCTGGGAAAAGTCTAGCCACAGTACCATGAGCTATTTAAACTCACCTGTATTACCTGACCTAATTGAGTGTGATCTAGCTCAGATACCTCTGCACTGCACTGAAGCAAACAGGCTGAACACCCAAATAAATTTGCCCATGGTTGCAGAGACCTACAGGAGTCATGAAATAGAATCCAGATGTTTCTAGAGACTCAAGGTCTGCTCACCTGCCTTTTGATAGGAAGTAAGGGAAATAAAATGTACCTGCAAGCATCTCTGTGCTATGTTCATCTTTTCTCTGGTTTACTATCACATTTCCTGAATCAACATCAAATAAATGCTAGTAGGTAGAAAGCAAGTTTTCTTCCATTACTTTTTCTAGCAAGGAAAAAGTAAAGAGCCTTTTGTACTAAACACAGTAAGAATGAAAATGCTCTCAAGTGGTTATTCTTAGGTTCATTTACTTTTGACATATTTGTTTGCTGTTTCACTCCTGTCATCTGTCTACCTGTCGCTTTGTACTAATGGCTGTGAAGCCCAGGCACTCAAAAGCATTTCAGCAAGATGGGCTGATTATTATACCCTGTCATATCTAGGCGAGAGCCAGGCTTGATTTTTAAATCAGTGTTTTACCATTCCTATATTAAAGTGAAAAAGCTTTTATCCCTCCTAGCCTTTCAGTGGCTACTTAAAAGAGCTTTTTGATCTGTAGAGGTTCATATCTCACCAATGCTGAAAGGTGTTACTATAGACAACACTGGCAAAAACTAAGTGTGTGTCAAGAGGGAATTGAACACAGGGGAATGGCCAAATAAGAAAGAATGGAAAGGCTGAAGGAAGCTATGATTTTGGGTTGGTTTTTTTGAATCCTTCATAGGATCTTGCTTGCTGAAATAAAAACTGGAAATAATCTCTGAATCAACTGTTATCGATCATTAGGACAGATAATGCCATTAATCTAGCCTTTTTTCTTGAGATTATACATAGCTTGGACCTTTTGCAGTGTTTTGTGCACTATGTTTGTCTTTTGCAAGTCTCTGCGTAGAAGAACTGCACAGAAGAACATTCAACTCATCTTTCCCAGGAGTTTCTAATCAGCTCCAGCTCTGTGACATTTTATATTTAGGTCCAAAATTTGATTTGTATTAATTTGTGCCTATATATGTCTGTAATTTATTATTCAAATCACAATCTCTTTTAAGTGTCAGGATACCTATCAGTTGCAATTGAAGTGCAGAATACAGGAGACAGATTAGAGAAATGTGTATTACCATGAGACCAAACCCAGAAGGCATTATTCAATGCCAGCAGATGTTTTGATAGACCTACATGTAGAAGTTGGCATTTTCATAGAAATGGATTTCTGTTTTGCCTTTTTTTATTTATTTGGTTGGTTGGTTTGTTGGGATTTTTTGTTTGCTTGTTTTAATACTTGCAATACCTTGTTGGGTTTAGTTTTTTTGTTTGTTTGCTTGCTTGCTTTTTATTTTAAAATATTTAAGAATCTAATGTGAAATTTATATGCTACATTAAGGCTTGGAGGATGTGTGTGGGAAGAATAATTAACCACTGTATATTTGTTTCACAGGTTTTCAAGGCAATCAGATCACTGAAGTGCTGAAGGTCTCCAACTACCCATTGAGACCAGAACCTGCTAAAAGGTTACATCAGAATACCATGGCTAAAATTTCATTAAAGTTGATAAACTAATTAAGGACTTGTCATGGTTTAAGTCCAGTCAGTAATTCAGAACCATGTAGATGCTTGCTTACTCTCCCCCTTCCTCCCCTCTGCTCCCGGAGAGATGGGGAGGAGAATCAAAAGAATGTAACTCCCACAGGTTGAGACAAGAACAGTCCAGTAACTAAAGTATAACACAAACCCACCACTGCTACCACCAATAATAATAATGATAAGGGAAATAACAAGGGAAGAGAATACAAGCGCTCACCACCCACCGACCGATACCCAGCCCGACCCAAGCAGTGATCTAACCCTTCTGGGTAACTGCCCCAGTTTATATAGTGGGCATGACATGCTGTGGTAAAGAATACCTCTTTGGTTAGTTTGGGTCAGGTGTCCTGTCTCTGCTTCCTCCCAGCTTCCCCTCCTCACTGGCAGAGCATGAGACTCAGAAAGTCCTTGGTC